>BMAV01011338.1:22471-35588 GCA_019973955.1 Trichonephila inaurata madagascariensis | reverse complement strand
CAGCACTAGTATATCAATAAGTCGAAAATAAAAGATTTAAAATAATTATCAATTTAGTGGAAGGAAGCGAAACAAAATACATTATGACATAATAAAAAAATACACATTTACGCTGATTTAATACATTTATAAATGTTTCAGTACTGCTCAAAATATTTGATAGTTAATTTATCAATACTAAATTAAAAACAAGGTTAGTAATTTCTAGTGACTCCCATGGACTAGTTATATACAAAATTTAATACCTATTGGTAATTTGTACGGTTTCTAATTAAAATCGTATTGTACCTTTACGTCAAAGTACATTATTATTGCATTCAATATATTGTTATTGTATGGAGGGGGCGTGATGGAAAAGTTTGACTCAAAATTGGGTCTGAAATATTGAAAGTTTGAGAAACACTGTATTAAGGGAACATAGTACGATTCAATTAACAAAAATCAATCCAAAAATCATATTAAACTTTTTAGCCAGAATTATTCGTTATATATATATATATATATAAATGTGTGTGTAATTCTAAAATCTCACAAAATTTGAAACCTCTAAGTTAAAAAAAAGTCCCAAAGTTATGATAACTTTTAAGTTCATTTTTTTATTCACATCTCATTTACTGATTAAAGCTGATTATCTCAGAAAAAAAACAATAGCTAGTTTATTTTTATTTAAAAGGCGAAGGCTTTTTTTCTATTGTTCGAAGTCCATTTTCGAATTAAAGCCATGTCTATTTTTCAAAAAAAAATAAAGTTGAATTCAGATTTTACAAATTTTTTTTAAGCATATTTTCAGTAAGCATTCATAAAAGTATTTTTTTGAAAAGCACACAATCACGTTATCACAAAACTCATACCAGCTTTTGTTACGCATAGTTTGATGTATTTGTAAATATAATTTAATGTGCGTATATCAGTGTTTCTCAAACTTTCAATACTTGGGAACCAACTTTCAATATTAATTTTCTTCGCGCCCCATTCCATACAGTAATAATGTACTGAATACAATAATAATGTACTTGAAGCTAAAGCTGCAATGCGACCTTAATTAGAGAAGTTAGCAAGATAAGTATTAAATTTTGTATACAATTTTGAATACGAAAAGCTCATAAAAGTCTTTAGTATTTGTTTTAAACTTGTTCTTAACTTATTATTGATGAAGTAATTATCAAATACATTGTGCAGTACTCCTACATTTATATTACACCAGTGCAAATGAGTAAGGTGTTTTTTTTTTATTTTGTGTATTTTATAGTTGTATTCTGTTTTGCTTTATTTCGGTACATTAATAATTTTTATAAATAATCTTTTTTTCTTACTTTTCGATGCGCTCGCACCCCCTTCGTAGGGTTATCACGCCCCCCCAAAGGGATTGCGCCTCACAACATGAGAAGCGCCGATGTACGTCATTTATTCTGGGAGGAGTGACCTTATAAAAATCACTTCATGAATTCTTAAATTTTTTCTTTAATTAATGAAATATTTAACTTTATATGGTATTTACGGCACAAAAACTGGCAATGTACTCAGGAAAGCTAAAATCAAAGTAAACTAAAGCACATTTGTGCATAAAAGGCAAACATATAAGCTTAAAAAACAACCAACAATTTTTTGAGAAACATTACATCAAAGATTTGTTGATAACTTGTACCGCGTGTCTCCTAAAATAACAAACCTTCAATGCAAAAGTAATATCAAAATTTTTCTCTATTACTATTATATTTCTAGTTTAGCATTAACCCGTGATCACTCGCGCGGGGTGTTCTGTACACCCCAGCAACAAGAAAATTCTCTCAGATTTCTAAAAAGAATGTGCAGAACCACGATTTTTTCTGTAGCTGCACATTTTAGGTCATTGAACCTTCAGGCGTGATGCAATCCCTCTTTAAGGAACGATTGGAATGTAATGACCTTGAAAAGTTTATCTGGAGGACTGAGAACTCCCGCAAGAAGTTGAGCATTTGTATACAGTCTGCTCTGAATGCTTGGAAAATGATTAAAATATTATTTTTCTACTTTCTACTATCATTATCTCATTAATTATAAAGTATATTTATTACTGGCATATACGTATTATACTGGTTTATGAAAAAATATAAAATTATGTGTTTTAAAATGAAAATTTTGTATGTTTAGTTTAAATTTATGTTAGTCTTATTTGTGTGCAATAAATTAAATAATTTTATTTGTATAATACAAAACACATCTTGTACTTTATAAATATGTATCATAATGACTTAATTTTTATTTTTATAATTAAATACACGTGTTAAAAGTTTGGGGTGTTCTCTACACCCCGCGAGTAACGAAGGTAGCAAAAACAGGCGCGAGTGACCGCGGGTTAATACAAAGGCTTAATTTAATGCATAATTCTGAATAATCTCCAATAAAAATACTAATAAATATTCTTATGAAAAGGAAAATTAAATAAGCGACATTAAATAATTTTAAGTGAAACATCGAGCAATATGGAGGTAATGTTCCAATAATTGAACTATTTTATTTATATTGTAAAAATTCCATTGTGTAAGTGAATTTAACCTCGCTCTTAAAATTGTAGGCTTACATTCAACGAGTGAAAACCATTATCTAGATTTGTTTGATATATATTAGTGAACTTCAAACGAAAAATAATTTTGCATTCACAAATGGGAATACATTTAAACAAAACATCCCAGAAACGCAAATGCATTAATTAGTTTCCTTTTGAAATATTAGCTCCTTAAATATATATTTAATGTATTCTTTCATTAGCAATGTACAATTTTGATTTCTCCAGTTATTACTAAATCTATTTTCCATATTTCCTCATGGAGTAAACAACAGTGCACAAGCCAAATTAATTCAAACACATTTAAAGGGGTAAAATTTTTATTTTGAATTTATTTTGAATCAACGTAAAATGACTCTAAAAGAATTAACAGTTTTATAAATGAAATAATGAATTTTATGAAATAAATTAGCCACACTAGTGCTAATTAATTAATTTATATATACAATCAAAAACGCTAATAGTATTAATTTAAAATAATTTTTTTTTCCTGATTTGTATTGTTTCGGAAATACCATTGAGATGCTGGTTCAATTTTTTGCATTTTTAAATTTGAATTAAAAAAATATTAAAGTGTTAAAGGTAATTAAAACCATTTTTGTGAATAGAAATTATAGTTTCATTGAAATTTCAAAGCATTCATTTGAAGTTTTCCAAAATGAAATCAAATATTAAATAATTTCATGTTTAAATTTTTGTAATGTAAAATAGTGTATATATATATATGATCTTAAGTGTAACTAAGATATATCAATTTCTGGAGAAAATTCCCCTAAAATGTGTTACATGCAGAATAAAAATACTCCTACTAATTAAATTTGAAGGAATTATGAGTGTTTTCAGAATTTTCAGCAACAGATGAAACTAAAACAAACCATCATTATCTGAGCAAAATGGAATTTGAAAGAAAAAAAAAATTATTCTAGAGGTAAAAACTTGATAAAATTCAAGACTTAATAACTCCAGAAAAATGTTTTTGGGTAATGAGGAACGTTTCATATTACACACACAAAATAAAAGTTCTGAAGTGAAAAAATAATAATAAAATAAATATAGCCTGTTTGGAGAAATATTTTGATAACATAGTTTTACTTCTCTTAATTAATGTTTAAATTTTATGTTAAGTTAATAAACGTGTATTTTGTGTACTTTTTTGAGTTTCCGGGAATTGTATTTTTTTAATTCTTGCCCTATATAAACATTCGCATAAATAAATTTGAATCATTTCGTGCATTTTTTTTTCTTTCTCTTTTTTTTTGTATGATGAAGAAATAAAGTAATTATTTAAAACTTCCAACTTAAAAATGTTATTTTAAGTACTGTTAAATTGCTCATTAATCTAACTTTAAATATTAATATTTTATATTAATAATAATGAAATGAATAACACAGCTCCTGTTTCCATTTCACCCTAAATGAAGAAGGTTATGAAAAGTATTTGCGGTTATTTAGATGCACATTCCAAAGATGAAATGGATAATAAAAAGGATGATGTCTCTCGGACCATTTGTTGACAATTCTATGCTTTAAAAACAATGCAAAGAAAAAATTCTGATTATTTTCCGAAAACTCAACAAATGTTCTGTTTTTTTTTTTTTTTTTTTAAATTTGAAACTTTTATTTTAAATTTCTTTAAATTTTTGTAAATATTTTTATTTCATTTGATTTTTATTAAAAATATGCATATGTATACATATCTATATAAATAAAGTAAACTCTAAAAACTTATTTTTGTTGAATATATGTTTATTTATTTATTTGCAATATATCCTTTAACTGGAAAAAAATATTTCATTCCCTTCAGTTTCGTGTTAAGCGATATTCACTTTACCAGAATTTCTTTAAGCTAGGCATCTGTGTATTAAAATCTCGATGGGAAAGGCGTAACAATGCAAATGAACTATATTTTGAATAAATAAACAGCTTTTGAAAAAGGATATGCAGTTTTATATATTTAATTAAAAATTCGACTGATAGGCACCAACCTAGTACGGAAAAGTTAGACCTATAGGTATTTTAGTATTCCACAGATTATATAATCAGAAAATTAAGCATTCTTGGCTTAATCAATATAAATCTTGCCTACTTGCTTAAATCAATATGAAATTAATCTCTTTCATAATTAAATCATAACAAAATCAATATTTAATGACTATATTATGATTTCATAACACTTACTACATCGAAACAGCTGTGCATGTCTCGAAAAAGAAAGCAGTTAAAAAATATCAATAACCTGATAACATTAATATTCCAGCAAGATCTGTGAAAAGTTCAGCAAATTCGATCCTTTTTAAACACGCGAGAGATTGATTAATTAATCTAGTTCTTTCGTAGGTATTATTAAAAGTTCGAGACTTTCGAAGATGTTTTCTGGAAAGTTTCGGAAAATTACAACAAGCAGCTCGGGCATGAAAGTCGACTAGACTGATGGGCAGACACAAAGACGACCTTTCGTAATTGTTAGAGCGCATAAGTAATGCAAATTAAATGTTATCCTAAGGGATTTTTCTAAAGCAAGCATTGCGGCATAGGGAATTCCTTCACCATACGGACAATTTATCAGTTTATAACGGAAAAGAAATGATTAGGTTCATTTAAGGTAAAAAAAAAGATTATATAAGATATTATGTATAGATTGCACTATATATATAAATACATAAAAAACAGACTCTTTTTTTTTTAAGGTATCAAATACGTTCGGAACCGTGATTTTAAAAAATCACGTAAATAGATAATTTTCATAATATTTAGTGTCACTTAGATTAGAATACATGTATAAAATTGTTTTAAGAACATTTAGACAAAAAAAAATTATTTCAATACAATATTTTGGCAAAATATTAACTTACAATTACCCTTTTTCAAAATGTTAGCTTTTAATAAAAAAATGCTTCTAACATAATAATATTTTGTGTGTGTGTGTGTGCTTATATAAAGTAAAGACTTCTCCAGAGAGTCTGAACTCTTTTTTTTTTTTTTTTTAAAAAAAAAAATTTTTTTCAGAGTTACAACCAGTTGAAATAATTATCAGTGTTTTTTTTTCTTAAAATTTCTCCCCTTTGTTGTCGTAAAACATGGATAAACCCACTTACAAGTTATATATTTCAAAAATTCTAGATGAGCCTCTGTACAGAGGTCGGAAAAATATACAGGTTAAATATTATCATAATAGAAGCATTTTTTACAAAAGGAGAATATTTTGAAAATGGCTCATTCTATGTTCATTTTTGTCAAAATAGTGTACTTAAATAATTTTTTATTGTAATAATATTCTTAAGAAAATTTTATATACATTTTCCAATCTAAGTGACACTAAATATCATAAATAGTATCATATACGCTTTTGCAAAATCATGGTTCCGAACGTAGTCGGATACCTTAAACGCTTATCAAGCAATATCTTTTCAAATATGTAGTTTCAATCGATATAAATAAATTCGTGATTTTAAAGCAAATTACATTCGACCCTCTATATTGTGAATTTTTTTATATAGCGAACTTTTCCTGGAAAATTATATATTTCACGATTTTTTTCGTAAAACAACCTCTCTATAGCGAAGTGCATTTTCTATATAACGGACATTTTCTTCTGTGATTCAATTTTTTTCCTCTCTATTTTTAAAGTATTTTGGGACATTTCAAGTTGTTCTCTATTTTAACACACATTATCGTGGTCATAAATCTTGAACCGATTTTATTAGATCCTAACTCGCCGAGAGCAATAGAGTTCTGAACGTTTCATCCAAGAAGTGCAACCTTTAACCCCCATTGCCCAGTTCACTAGAAACATCTTCGGTATCATCTCAGTGGAGTTGTTCCGTGTCCCCGAGATCTAATTATAAAATAATGCATGTTTAATATTACTTGAATGTTTTAAATCAGAAAATGCCCTTAAAATTTGTTAATTTTAATATAAAAATATTTTATTAATATTTAAGTACTGTGTATTCTTCAAAATTCTTTTTCTTGTTTTCCTTGCAGTTTTTCTTTCTTTCTTTTCTTTTTATATGGATAAGATTTATAAAATAAACATATACTAATTTTTAAAAAAAGGTGCGAATAATTACTTTTTTTTTAATACACAGTGTTTACGAATTTAAAATTTGTTTTATGTGGCTTATAAAGTATATTAAAAGACGAACCTATTTATAACGAATTTTCCATATGGCGAACTTTTTCCCGGGATTTAACAACATCGTTATATGGAGGTCTGACTGATAAATCATAAATATCAATTGGGATTGATCAGGATGCGTGGAAATGGAAATCAGGAGTACATTTTTCGATGCTAGTGATGGATTTTTTGTCACAGCTGTCAACTTTACTAAAGAAATTGAGTAGAATTCCTCCACATCGATCTACTATCTAATAGTGGGTACTTTACCACAGCTCTGATGTCTACATTCCTTATAAACCAGGGAGAGTTGAATATTTACCTGAAAATTAAATTTTGAGAACTTTCTAAATAGTTAATATTGTTATTATCCTAATGTCCCCAAACAGCGGTAGTGTAGGTCAGGATCGCTTTTAGGATCCATGAGTACTGAACTGCACTCATAGGCGTAACAGACCATGAAAGCCAAGGCCTACTGTGAATATCTCAGCTTACGTGACCTTAGGCACTGGGGTGACTTTGGTCAAGTAGTCAGTCTGACGCGAAACTCACAGTGTTCAGTTCTCAAGCAAGCTTGCTACTCTTTTATCGACCCACTGAAGGATAAAGTGAGTGAGTGAATTTCTTTCGTCACTCTGTTCAGCTACTCGAAGGCTTTTGGCGACGGACTTCGTACTTTTGAATCACGCTCAAAGGACGAGGACGAAACCTGAGCCGTCATCCAATCTCCTAACTACCTCACCACACCAACGGGTGGACGTTTGAGCTATCGACCGATATAACACTCATTGCTCCCCTAGACAGGGGGGAGGCTTCAGCTATACTAGACTCGAACTCATGACACGCAGGCCACGAGTCCGATACCATGACCACTAGGCAACCGCAGCCACCTGAAGGGATGAAAGGCTGAATAAACCTTGCTGAGCCGAATAATTAAACAACAGACCTATCTCGTGTCAGCACGACACACTACCTCTCAGCCACTTAGCTTCAAGGATCAATGAATATGTATATTTGTAATGAAATAACTGAATCCATCAAAAATATTCTGCTTTATTTATTGTTTTAAACTTTTAGCTGTTAATTATAGGTGAAATATTGAAAGAAATTTCATAATCATGACTCAACAATATTTAAAAGTAAACTTTTCTTAAAAACTTCCACTTACTGATTCTTTCCATTTTGTATTTTTAAGAGTCTTCATTCAAATCATTCACTTTCCTCAAATTTCATCATGATGAAGTAATTAGAGGCACGGCGTCGAAGACTAATTTAATTTGGATCGACTCACATTTTTTTCGACTTTTGCGCCGATCACTTTGCGAGGTTTTTAAAAAAAAATTGCGAATTCCCCTACCTGAAAGCTCTACTGCTTGTAGTTTAATTAAAATTACTTGTCTTGTGTACAATTAAAATTTTGCTGATTTCTACGCAGAGGCGATATTTGAAAGATTATCATCAAAGAGCTAAAAAACTTTTTTTCAGAAAAAAAAAATGCTTCTGGCCTTTTGTTCTCAGTTAAAGAAATTGAGCGAATTCATTTTAAATCTTCCAAAGTAATTAAGTTTTCAAGCGGAAAAAGAAATATATGTATCAACGACATATACAATTACTTCCAAAATGATAGAACCTGATTGGTTTAAAAAATGATCGTGTTATAAGAATTCAATTAAAATACTGAATCATTAAATTAAGAGTCAAACTTGTAAAGAAAGTTAGACTTTTGTCTGTATAAATAATTAATAAATAAATTTTATTTAAGCTCCAATTTGCCTCTATTCCCAATAGTAAAATATCAAAAGATTATCAAAAGAAATTGAGCGTTCGCGTAATCCGAAATAATTATTAGAAATTGAATAACGCATTCTTAATTATTACCTTTCTATTAATTATCTTAATTTTATTTTCTGAAAGTACGTATTTAATTCAATTTTTTGTTAAAGATAAAATATTACCTAAGCTTTTATCCTATTAACAGATTGGATTTATGCGTAATTTTCTTAATTGTTGATTTTTTTTTCAGAAAAATGATGTAGGAAACTTTCAAAAAAATACGAATGAGATTGGATTATTTAAATTTACAAATAATTATAATTATGGAATGTGATATCTTTAATTGGAGTGCATTATTAAATTATGCTTTCGTATCTGTAACTATTTTAATACTAATTATATTTACTTTTTCCAATTAAAATAATTCAGTATAACTTTATTAGCATTGCTGCATTTATTTTAAGATTACGTAAGGAATAACGGGTTCAGTTTTAGTTTTTGAGAATTGTATATACTATTTATATGTGTAGAGAAAAAAAAAAAATATTTTGAGTAAAGTGAAAAAAAAAATATTTTGCTTATGTTATTCGAAAGTGTATGTTTTAAAATTTAGTTGTAAAAAAAAATTCTAAAATTATAGTAATTTACTAACTATTTTCAATATTAAACACATACGAACAATTTTCAAAATAAACATTAACTTTGAATTCGATTTTTTAAAAAAATTACTGTACATTTTAGAGCGAATGCCAAGCACAATTTTACAAAACTTATGTTTAAGATCATTAAAAAAAATCACACATTTACTTCAAGTAACAAAAAGGCCTTAGGCTTTTAAAAAATTGCTTATTGAACAAATTTCAAAACGGAGAAATGTCAGGTTAAAGATCGCCCTACATCCGGGGTGAGCATTAAGTCGATCGCGATCGACTGGTAGATCATCAAGACATTTTAGAGTGACCACCTTCACTAAGACATAATAATCATTTCATCTTACGAATTTCCAGAAATATCGTATTTATTCGAAACTAACCCGCCATCGAGTCTAAGCCATACCCCAAATTTTCAGCAGGATTTTGTGAAAATCGAAAAATAATCTAAAATGGCTTGTCGCTATCCAATTTGACGAATATAAAATAAATTTAAAAGGAAAGCTAATGAAAAGTGAATAATTAATTATTTTATGAGTGTTATAAACTTTTAAAGCTGTCATTGCTCTAAATACCCCGTCCAACAAATTTTTCCCTTATATTCTAAGCCACACCCAATTTTTAGTAACATTAACATTGAGAGAAAAATATACGGTATTTTAAAAAAATATGGAAAGAAATCGAATCATAAGAGAACGTTTCGTTGAATAGAAAATAAATTCGCTATTTGGAGGTAATTTTACGAAAAAAATCGGAAAATGTTCTTGGTTTCAAGAAAAATTTCGCTAAATAGAGAAATTCGTAAAATGGGGGCCCTACTGTATTGTTGTATTGTATTCTTTGTTTTAGCTCGCTACACCTACGCCTACTGGGTGGACCGCAACACCTTGAAAAAATTAGAAGTAGCCCGTGCCCTGGTAATGTCTGCACACCCCTGCCCTACATTATAGAATTCCTTATTCAGAGGAATATATAGTAATATATTTTAAACATTTATACCTTTTAATTTCAAGAAAAATATTTGATTACTAAGAAATTGCTTATATGTTTAAATTTAAGAGAGAGAAAAATAATTAACACTTGATTTAATTTGATTCTGCATTCATAAATTTAAATAGGCTGTTGATTGAAAATCTTTAGGAACAAAAGCACAGTTAATTAGCATCCAATTGATTAGCAACTTTACAACACCGAAATTGCAGACTGCCTCAGAATCCAATTAAATGGAAATTTTCGTTATTTTTAAATCTTAAGGTAGCATTTTATTACTCATACCCAATAAAATATTTTACACTTGTACAGAGAATAATTTGTACCTCCCTGTACTTTTAAAGTTGCATTGAAGAATTTAAAACGGCAAATGTAAGCCTTAAAAGGTAAAATCACTAGTAATTAGCTACCTATTGATTAACAACTTAGCATTAAAATTGAAGGACCCGCTCGAAATTGCACTAATTTAAACATCAAACGTATTTGTTAAAAAAAATAATCACGGGTAATCCATCAACATCTTCGTTGGCTCAAATTTCTCCCCTTTTAGTGATGTTTAGCAGTTGTTAAATAAAATTCTATATCGCTTTTCGAGGAAGTTAAGCATTTCAAGATAAGCGAGACAACTATCGGGTTGGAGTTATGTGGTTTCTTCCTGTTTTTCTTTGTGCTTGTTGGTAGAGTTTTCCGATAATTCTGTTTATTTTTACACTCAGAGCTTTGAGTAGAATAGCTTCTTTTTTTTCCTTCTTAATGTGGAAAGCTATATTTGCGAATTTAATTTGCAAAAATAACACACTTGTGTTTTTTCAATTTATGCCTGTGGAATTATGCACTTGTGAATGTCTTTTGCTTTTGTTTTTTTGGAAGGATCGATTTGCGCTTTTATCTAGCGAGAAAGTAACACTTTCTTTGGGATGAAGTGGTGATGTATGCATTAGTTAACAAATTATTGAAATTCCGGAGGAGTGTGTTTCGATTTGGAGGGAAAAGAAATGAGAGAGAGAGAAAGAAAAAGAGAAGATTAAGAGGTAAAAGGCGATAATTTAACAGTGTGACGATATAAATTAGGGTTTTTCATATTCTTTTCTTTTTTTTTTCAAACTGTTTATTTGTCAGATTCTTCACGTGAGCACTCTTGAGAGTTTTTAAAATGGATAAACAAATGTGTTCTTCTATTTAAGACACACCATATATCATTAAATAAAATATCTTACTGAAATTGTATATTAGAACAGAGAAGAATTTCCTGAATAAAACAACTACAAATTATTTAACATTGATTTACAAAACAAATATATTTCATAAAACATCATGAGTAAACATAAAATGAAAAAAGACAAGTTATTTGACAGTATTAACCGAGGAGTGGTTGGTAGGGGGAGGGGGCACAGAATCACACCCAGGCTCACGAAATCTTTAATTCTGGAAAAAATGATTATTTGTTATCAATGGCCTTGTCAGTATCTTATTATATGATATTCTTCATGGGAACTAAAATGTATTTGTCCTTTAAATCCCTCTTTCTTTGGGAGTGTGGTAAATGTTTTTAACAATACTAACTCTCTGACCGGAACATCCGTCTCTCGGACGGGAGTGATTTGCTTTGATGTCTGTTGATCAGTGCTTCTCAAACTTTCAATATTTGCGACCCAATATTCAATCATAATTTACATCGCGCCTCCCTCCACACAAAAGCGATGTCTTAAATTCAATAACACTATACTCTGACGCAAAATCCACAATACGATTTTAATCTCTTCAATCCGACGTATATAAACTTCTCGCTCAGCCAGTGTGTTAATTGCCACAGACGTATATATACGTCTTTCCGAAGTACTATCTTTTCTGTGAAATGCTATCCATAAAATTATTCCAAAGGTTTTGGAAAGCAATAAAATGACCTTGAGAGTATTTGCGAAAAATGTTCTTGTTTCAGAGGATTTGATTAATTATTCCTTTTCTATCCCACTCAATACACCACATACGGTTACGTACGTGGCATTAGGGATCAAACCGCGCAATTTTAAATTGGCATTTAAGGGAATAACTATATAAACAGTACAAATTATCTATATAAGTGATAATGTTGGCATATAATTTTTTTATGACAAATCCATCGGGCCAGTGGTAATTATTAAACGTGTCCTTAACTTTAACCTGTCCTTAATTTACTGTTATTATTGTTAAATTAATTATAAAATAGAATGTGTAGTACTGATATATTTATAAGTTTATTATAGTGTAAATGAGTATTTCATTTTTTTATTACGTCAGAATGTATTTGTTTACTTTCTGTAAGTTAATAATTTGTTTAAGTAATTTTTTGTTTTCGTCGTTCCAATATGCTCGCACCCCCTTCTTTGGGTTATCACACCCCCTAGGGGGATGCACCCCACAGTTTGAGAAACACTGCTGTAGATAACACTGTAATGTAATTTTTGGGGTGGGCTGCCTTGACATCTTCAGTTGGACTCTACAGAGTAAGGGAATCATGTGGTGGGACATGGCGATTTTTTTCAACTCACGATATGTGCGTTTTTTTCTTATCTATCACTGTCTATCAGACAGTTATTCCTGTAGTTTTTTCGTGTTTTGTATTATTGTTTTTAATAACCATAAAATTCGGTGTATGTCCTGTGCACTTTTAACACAAAAATTAAGTAACAAATTAACGGGTGCGCGTTATACTCCGGGTATAAAAATGAGAACTAATGAGAAAAAGACTAATAAACACTTATGACTCACGTGAGAGATGCAATGACAATAATAATCCACCAGGAATACATAACTTACCTGAAAAGGAAAGAAAATACAATTAATTTAACTGTCATATAATATAAAAATAAACATTATATAATCGCATTTTTTAAGAAAAATGTAAAACAATCTTTTAAGCATGCTAAAATTACGTATGAAATATATTCAAATATATTGGAACACACACTCATTATATATAACTACCATAAAATCCGGCATATAACGTGCACTTTTAATACAAAAAAACAAGATCAAAATTTACAGTTGCGTGTTGTACGCCGG
>BMAV01011338.1:0-12471 GCA_019973955.1 Trichonephila inaurata madagascariensis | reverse complement strand
AGGCAAGCCACGGTCCGATACCTATACCACTCGGCTACCGCGGCCACAAACTCAGTTCCTGAGTAAAGAATAAATGGAGTAAGAATATGAATTCAAGCTACAAAAATTACTGAAAAAATTTGTCAGATTTGGAATAAAAGACGAAACTGACATTTTAATAATCCATGGTGACATCTTTTAAAATGATTTATTCCGAAAAATTTTCCTTAAAATACAACTTACAAATTTAAATAATGGTTTCTGAAGTATAACAAATTATTATTTTTAATGTTTTTCTGCAGTTTTACAAACTGAAAAATCTTTTATTTTTTAATTAGTCTTTGTCTCAAACTGTCTCTCTCAGTCTTTGTCTCTCTCAACCCTTATAGGAACCTATAAGGGTTGCACAAATGAAAAGTGGGCATATGCATTTGTGTCAGAATGAGTTCAGCTATAGCAGAGCCACCAAACAGAGACACGAATGTTGGAAGGAAACCTACACCGTGCACGATGTTTAACAGTGAAACATGTTAGTGTTAGAGGCAGTCTATGGCGAGGTTTTCTTAGGTCGAACCTCTTGGAACAATTGGTGTAAAAGTTTCCGAGAAGTGCAACAAACGACATAAGAACTTCATGACAATGTCTATCCATAAGTCTCCCGTGAAACCAAGATAACTTTTAAAAAAATCTACTGGTAAATATTAGAACACCCACCATACAGTCCGGAATTGCCACCCTGTGACTTCTAGGCTTTTACGCCACTTAAGACAGTATAAGCATTCCATCTGGATGTTGTAGTGAAAGAAGCTGTCCAGGACTTCCTCAAGATTCAACCACGTTCTTTCTAGAGCAGCGTTTCTCAAACTGTGAGGCACGACCCCTTGGGGGGCGAGACATTTCTACAAGGGGGCGCGAGCATATTGAAAAGTCAAAAACAAAGATTATTTTAAAAAATTATTAATTTATGTAAAGTACACAAACAAAATACGTTCTGACATAATAAAAAAAATAAAACACACATTTACACTGATACATTACACTTATAATTGTATCAGTGCTACACAATGTATTTTATAATTAATTTAATACTAAGTTGAGAACATGATTAATAACTACCAGCGACTCCATGGGATTCTCATATATAAAATTATATACAAAAATTATTACTTATCTTGATAATTTGTACGGTTTAGAATTAAATTCTGAGTTTCCGATTAAAAGTTACGCGATTCGCTTCCCAATGCCAACCATTTTCCACGTAGGTGAGCATATATGATGTATTGGGGTGGAGGAAAGAATAAAAAAGCAAATAGTCTGAAATAAGTAAATCCTTCGCAAACTTTGTCAAGGTCCTTTTATAGCATTCCAGAGCCTTCGGAATAGTTTATGGATATCAGTGCTCAGAAAAGACCACACTTTGGAAAGACGTATATATACGCGAGGGGAAATTAACGCTTTAGCGAGCGAGACTTTTATATACGCCGGTAGTACTTAAAAGGTTAAGGTCGCATCGTAGTTTTAGCATCAAAGTATAGTGTTATTGAGTTCAATACATTGTTATTGTATGAGGGGGGAAGGCGCGATGAAAATTATGATTGAATATTGGGTCACGAATATTGAAACTTTGGGAAGCAATGTTCTAGAGTGAAGACACAGACCAGCTTTCGAAACGATGGAACCTGCATAGCAACCACCAGAGCACCACCAGAGCAAAAAAAAATATTTCTTTTTAAATCCATACACTTTTCATTTGGGCATCCCTTATATATTAAATTCAACGCAATAGCTTTTGAAGATAATTAGCACAGTACATATCAGATAATTTACAATATGATTACCAATTCAAAAATTTAAGATGTAATTCACTTACAATAAATGGGCTAAGCTTCAGTTATTTCGAGAAGCACACGTTACCTCTTCCATGCATCTGACATTGTTGATGGGAAAACAGGGACACTTGTTAGATCGAGATTAATCTTCATTATAAAACTTCACAGGTGAAATTAACTTTCCCGAGTTTCAAATAAGTAGAGCGTCGTGATGTCGTGTCTTAGATTAAGGAAGTTTTAGCTTTTCTTGAATTTGATAAATTTACAAAGATTGCGTTATATTCTGAATATTTTATCTTTAATTTCCATTAACAATTGCGACTGTTACGACATCTGATGATGTTATTATTAAACTATAGTATTACAAAAATAATTCTTAGGTTTAAATTTGAAAGGAAGAGCAAAGAATATTTTATTAAAAAGAAGGGCAGCAAAAAAATATTTGAATAATTAAATGATACAACAAATACAAATTCAATAAGACTCGAAATGAAGCGACATTCGAATTAATAAATTGTGATATTATTCATAAAATATCATTTGTTTGTTACAATTATTAATAAATTATAATCTTTTCCTAATCTCTTATTTCTTTAATCCTAAGAAATATATTTATGGAAGCATATTTCTATAGCGCATTTAAAAGGTTTGTTTTTGTATCATGATATGATAGATGTGTTGTTTTAGTAAAATTAGTAAAAATATACGTGTTAATTAAAATTCTTAACTGAATACTTTTACATAAATATTAATTGAATTAATTAAAAAGATTACTAATGAGGACATATTGTTTTTAATTAATTCGTACCGAAATCTGTAACTTGATACATTTTTTAAATTTTTATTAAAAGTCTTATGTTAGCTATTTTGTTAAACATAATTAATCATTTATTAATGAGTACTAGTCCAGTATATAAAAAGGGGGTTATTAAAACTGTAAATTAAATTAATTATGTTTGAATAATTAATAAAGAATTAATTTGAAAACGTTTGTACAGAATTCAATACGTTAAAAAACATTGCAGATTGTTAGTAAATTTAAAACTTTTTTAAATGAAAATTAAGAAAACTGTATATTCTTGTGTTATTGCTATAAGAATTTTGAAATATATTGAACATAGCATCATATATTTATAATGATGTGTTTTATCATATTATGCAGCCATCGAGGTGTAAATAAATGCACTTGATACTTCTTGAACCCAATAAAAATAATATATTAATATAATAATATATGTATATATTAACTATAGTGTATGAATATACATTATTTGAGGGGATTTTCAAAACATTTTTTTTTTTAAATTAAGGGCTTTTTGAAAATACATTCATCGTTATGTATTGTGTTTACAATCCTTTTAAGTCGTTTTCGTAGAAATAAAGAAGTTTAATGTAATTTTCAAAAATAAAGCGTACTTTTCCGTAAGAGGCATCTCTAGAGATTTATAAAAACGTGAGGTATTACTACAGTGCTACAAGTT
The DNA here is from genome assembly GCA_019973955.1 of Trichonephila inaurata madagascariensis. NCBI lineage: Eukaryota > Metazoa > Arthropoda > Arachnida > Araneae > Nephilidae > Trichonephila > Trichonephila inaurata. Next base: position 9,182 of record BMAV01011338.1, on the reverse strand, counting down.
CTGAAATATCATAAACAGAAATCATTGTTGCAAAAGCTCAGTAACTTTATAAGGCATTTACAATGCTAAGGGCTTTCAAACTTAGAGACATTTTCCAGTACAAGGTTTCAAAATATTCCCAACAATGAAAACTCTAAACTAAATATTCTCTATCTCTCAGTGGAATCAAACTTTAAAATCCTACATGAAAATGCCGAAAACACATTAAATGTGCACTGCAGAACAGAGATTAGAGAACCTAAAACTATGTATTTTCTCCGCATACACACAAAAGAAAGCATAAAATATTGTAAGAGGCTTTAGAGCAAAATCTGCAAACAGACGAAAAGTCATGAACAGCGATGGAAGAGCAAGACACAAAAAATACAATATTCTGCTTGTTTATATTTCTTAGCAGAGAAACAAAGAAAAATACGTATAAAATGTGAGACTGGCAGCTTTAAAAACTACATTGTTTATCACGCTCTAAAAAATCGTTCTGTATAAACGTCATAATATCCGAAACGAGGGCTCCCTTTTTTTTTTTATTTATTTATGTACGTATTTGTTTTTTACGGATAAAACAAGATCTGATATTTTCCTTCAAAGTAAGTTGTTTCTTCGTTTCCTACATCTAGTATAAATCACGTTAGACACGCGATTCTAACTCCTTCTTTTCGTTTTTTTTTTTCATTTAATATTACCACATACTGCATCAGAAAAAACCAACCACATACAGAGCTCTTTTTTTTTCAATGCCCAAAATTGTACATCTTATGGATTCGAACTTTTTTTCTTTCCCCTTTTCTTGTATTTCGTGTGTTCATTTCACAGTCGTAATGGACATCGTTGCGTGATGCGTTTGACTCATCTACTTCAGAGAATCAGTTTTTTTTTTCTTGTAGTTTTTTTTTTCCACGTCAAAAAATACCAAGCTTTTTATATATAAATATAAAACTTTGCATTTTTTATTCGAGAAGAGAATTTTAAAGGGGGTAACCAGTAAATATTGATTCGTAAATTCAGAGATTTTTTGTTATGGAACGGGTAAGATTTATATTTTCCTTTAAGAGATTTATTTAAAAACTCTCAAATTCTTAGCGTTTATAAAAATTTGCTTATTGTTTCTGTGTACAAATTTCAAATAGATTGAATGAATATGACTGTACTTCCATATTAAGTTCTATATCCTCGTTTGAATATATTTACTATGTTATTTATTTGTATTTAGACATGTTGTTGAGCACTATCAACTTTATGTATGCTCTAAGGATGTGTAATGTCTAAATAGTATGAATTAAACTTTTTGTTGAGTATTTCTTAAATTATCAAATACCTTTGAAGGCATTAGATGTAGCTTTATATTGTATTCATTGTCAAAGAGTATCTTTTTGTTGGAATTTATTTTCCATTGCCCTGTGTTGGCTGTACCTTCGTATCCTCTTGAATTCAGTCTCTTCAGTGTATATCTTGAACTTGTGATGGAAAACTTTATACGAGTGAGATGTCCTCTGTCTAGATCAGAGTCATTGCTAATGAAACTGTTGGGAGAAGGTATCCCAGTAACCTCTGGACCCATGTTTACACCGATGGATCTATGATTGAGCGAGGTACTGAAGCTGTTGCACGAGTCTATTGTAACCATTTTGCAATCTATAAGGCAGTGGGAAGATATATTACCAGTTTTGATGGTGAAGTTGAGTCCATATTAACAACTTTGAATCAATTAAACACACGGAAGAGTTATTTTCCTCAGGCTGCTACTTTGTCTGATAGTAAAATCGCTTTAAAGGCTTTTTCCAACAATAAAGTTTGCACTTCCGAACGAATGTAGAAAGATTCTGAGCACTCTGGCGAACTCAATTGTCTCGCAGTAAACTCCTGCTCATCGTGGCATCGAGGGAAATGAAAGAGCCAATTTCCTGGCACAGAAGAGGACGACTGTTTTACAAACCCCTAATAATCATATGACTTTTGATTCTGAAAAGCCCCTAATTCAAATAGAATTTAGGGAGGAGATGGTTTGCTTCTTACCTATCAAATGAAGCTAAGGATCTGAGAGTGTTTCACTAGTTCAAAGCTAGTCATTCTAAATTTTCCTCGCCCTGTAGCCGTGGCGTTATTTCGTCCTTCGATTGGGCACAACTGTTTCAACGACCACCTTTTTAAAATTAAACTAAAGAAAATTTCAGCCTGTACTCTTTGTAACTCTGGAGAATTCATGAATAAGGAACAAATTGATGAATGCGCTGCATTATTATCATTAACTCTATTGCTCTTAAGTATTAGGAAGCTAGATCAAGACTAATGGTGTAGTGGCCAAATGTCTAGCATTTCCATAAACGAATTTCCCATTGCTGTAAAATTAGGTATCTTAACATTTAGTTTTTAAAAGTATGCTTAAGGTATCCGAATACTTGCGACAACTTTTTTTTTGAAAAAAATGGAGACTTGGGGATATTTTTGTGATTTTTAGATTTATTTATTATATTTAAAGGGAAAAATCCTAAAATTGGAAACAGGAAAAAAAATTTAGTATTATTAAAATGGGAAAAACTGGTGAAAACGTACAAAAAAATTACATAAACGGGATCCACTCTGTACAAAAGCTTATGAACAAATGCTCAATTTTTCAATTTTGATGTGTTACATTGTTATTCATGTTTGTGAAATGACCTTCAGGATAAGAGATGTTTTAATTTTTACAAAAACTAGAGCATTTGATCTTATTGATCATATGAATTTGCTTAACAAAACAGTGAGATTATATCCACATAAAAGACTGTAAATTATGTAATAAAACAGTGATTGATATATCTGAAGATCAAAACACTTCTACTGTTATACAGAAGATACGCACTAGATTTCAGCAAAATATTTTCAAAACTTTTTGAGCAATTGCTATCCCCGTTTGAGCTTTTTGAAAAAAAAAACACATTTCCAGTAAAACGCGTTTTAAAGTTTGACATCTTGTGCAAAGTTATGGCATCTTCTTTTACTAAAACACTTGTAGCTTTTGTTTTAATGAATGGAAAATAAAAAAAAAAAACTTAGTATTTTTATTAAGCTAATAAGATAGCCTATAAAAAAAATCATAAAAAAAATCGTCAAGTTTTGAAAAAAAATCATGATTTTAGAGTAGTCGGATATCTTAAAAGACATTTTGGTTTTCAGTGCAGTGAATGGTACATAGTTTTTACAGATTATTTAATATTTAAAGCACACCTATTTTTAGTGTTTAGACATTTTCAGAAAATTTTATTTTAATTGATGTGAATATTATAATAAATATGAAAAAAAAAGCGAATAATATAAGTTTGAAAAAGATAGTAACGTAACTTAGCTCGAAATTTTTGTGTACTTAAAATTGCCAAAGACTGATCTCCAAAAAGGTCTTCTGCTGTTAAAAGCTTTTAATTATCTCTATTATTCTATATTTATTTGCTAGTTTTCTCTCGTTTTTCCTGTTCTTTTCACGTTGTGAGCTCTTCCAATGACACGAGGAGACATTCATCCCCATAGCATTACTTTCATCAGATGCTTAATTGTGGGTTTCAGACACCAAGGGCTGAATTCTTTACATTGGAATTCTTTACTGAATTCTTTACATTGGAATTCTTTACTGAATTCTTTACATTCTTTACATTCTTACATTATTTTTGTTATCGGAAAAACAAAACTGTCTTTCGTCACCAATTATTTCCTTTTCCAAATGTTTAATAGTCCATAATGAATAACCCCTTATCCAACCAATCAGTCGATAACGGTTTTAGGCTAGCTTTGAAGCCTCGTAATCCAATTTCCAGCACTCTTTATCTCATAATTCAGAGCGCACATTCACATTCGATGTCAAAATTCATTGTTTCAAAATTTGCGGTGAATTCAGCCATTTATTTAAAGTGAAGGCCTCTAATACATATCACAATATTTTTATAAAATATAAGTTATTGAATACACTTTGAGAGAGTAACTGCATACTGCTTCATAACTTTTAATTTTTAACGTCCATCGCATAGAGCTTAGTCAAGTTTTGCTATTCAACATAGACACTGAGAAATTGGAAAACAAGGAAAAACGACTTGTTAAAAACCTTCATGAAATAGAAATATACTATCAACACTCAAAGTATTCTTTTGAGTTTAATATTGTTCTGATGGCAAAATAGACATTAAAAGATACAGAAATATTGTCTATGAAATAAATATTTATTAACACACATACGCAAGTATTACTAAAACCATAACTGTAAATGTATCCAATTTTATTTCGTTGGTGTACTTCCTGGAATATAACAATTAAATTATCCATCACTGAATCGCCATATTCGTCTTTGTTGCGTTAAATATTTTCTCTGTAAATATTTATTTCTTCATTTATCTAACGTCTGTGCTTGGCTTTTGGGCCATTTGACGCCGAGCGTCCCAGTAAAGACTGACGATATTCATCAAGTCCGGTGTAGAAAATGGTCGCCATACATATTACAATAACAGCAGAACAGGCAGGCATCATCAACAGCCAGGCCAAGCCTGTGAAGGTATACTCCCAAAAAGTCATGTCCGGTGGTTAGGCGAATGCGGGCAACAGCCTCGGCTCCCTCCAGGTGCCTCGGGATAGGACCCACGGGGGCCATGGTTTCCCATGGCTTTCCAAGGCTCTTGGTTTCTTACGTCTAGGAGGTACATTTGTCATTCTATGTGGATATAGTGTCCTTGCTCTTTTGAGGGATAAAGGGACTTCCAGCTGAGACGACTCGGCTCCCTGCTTGGCCCTTTGGTTGATTCTCTGATTGCCAGGGATCCCAAAATGACGTGGGACCTACTGTAAGACCCATAGTCCAGCCATATGAAATGGGTTCCGCAATTTTTGTTCGACACTGAATTGTATTTAGGCAGTCACAGTTGATGTGTGCTGAAATTGCAGCTTGGGAATCAATGAGGAAGACAACTTTTGCAGGAGCCAGGCCAGCAGAGAGTAACACTTTAAAAATAATTAAAAATTCTTGAAAATAATTTGTGTTATCCGAAATTAAGGTGTTTAGAAATACTTTTGATTTTTTTCCCTAAAATTTCAAATAAATACTTCTTGAGTTCATCGTTAAAAATTAGTAGGTTAGTCATCAGTTAAGCGTACATATCTAGTGTAAGTTTAAGTAGAAGATGCAGTTATTTTGGTATTGATGAGGCAAAACAATTTAACTTGTCTAGAACGATCACGATTTTTAAATGTCCATCAGGATGAATGAAGACTTGTCTAGATTTATTTTGATCAATAATGGTATTTAACCTAAAACTTACAAAAAAATGTGGAAACACCTATTTTAAAAATGTTTTTAATTAATTAGAGATCAAACTTAAAGGCTACAAATTAATATTTGTTTCTCCCCATTAGATTTTGATATAGAAAGTACCATTAGTAATCATTATATTTTATAAATTCATGATATATTATTAAAACTAAAAGAAAATATGTTTGCATTCAAATTTTATTTTTTAACTTATATCTGTTTTAGGTTAAATTAAATATACTCGAATTGATATTATCCTATACTATAAAAGTTTAATTATAACAATCTTCCCAACCTTTATATTATGTAGAAATTGATCAAAATTATTAAATTTTTAATATTTATTTTGCAGAAAACTACCTTAATCAAACATTAATCACTGCGTACACATATATTTAATAATTTAAATTTTTGTATCAATAGATTAAATAGAAATATATTTCTAAGCAAATATTTGATTTAGTGAAATTTGCTAGAAAATATTAACAATTTTATCAAAAAGAAATATAAAAAAATGATTAAAACAGTGCTTTTTTTGGAAATTATTTTGATTATGTGAGTTTATTTGATTTAATTTCATCTTATTTTATTTGATTAAAATCGACGAAAGCGAAAATTGAATGCTTTTATTCATGTTTCCAATAGAGATTCCCAACAAATTAATATCTTTTGTTTCAGCATTTATTTTACTGTAGAAAGGAAAATCCAACGTTTTTTAAAACTACAAGAGGAAATTAATATAGGAACGCGTAATAAAATTGAGTATGTTCCATTGCAAATAAAAGTCTTATTTTACCAACACAAATGGGAAGACTTAGGCAGCATTTTTAATAATATCCATTTAATAAATGCAGTTAAAAATGTTCTTATTATTCCGTAAAATACTATTTTAAGTAAATATTTTTGGCTGAAATGTTTGGAATTCGTGTTAGAGACTTTTATTTTATTAAATGAAAGTAAGAATTAAGAATAGCAAGAAGCTGAAAAATAAAATAAATAAAATGTTGTAAGGTTTCACAGCCAAGCTTTAGGTAGCAAACAAATGTGATTAAATTGTTTTATACACCTAAATATTAATATCAATTTGCATATAATGTTAATTATTTTTGAAATTTACTTAAGATATTTATGCAATTTTACTATGTACATATACTTTTTTAAATAAGAGAATATATTAGTATTATTTTGGAATGATTTAAAATTTTCAATAAATCACTAAGTTTTGCAACTGTTTATTCAAAATATTTTAAGAAATCCTGATTATGTCAGCATATATTTTATATATATTGAAATGTCTGTTATTTTATAAAATCTACTTCTGTTATTTCACTCAAATTAGACTATATATTGCTACTTAGATCGGAGTTCGGGGATTTCATGTAATCAGTCTCAAAGAGCAAGACAGCTCTTCAGAAGCGATGGAAATTTATTGTCGAATAACAATTATTAGAAATACAGGATACAACAGCAAACTTTGCGAAATAAATACAAAAGGCATTCATACTTTCTACAAGACTCAGACACAACTATCAGAGTCTAAAATAAAGTGTAATAAAGATTATTAACAAGCACTCTCTCGTCCTACTTAACAGCCGAAGTAATCACTAATCGCTGGTTGACTCTTCAACGGTCAAGGCAATACTACTCAGTTTCGGCGAGTGACTCCCTATTTATAGATTGCGTGTATTTTTCTCACGATTAATAGATATTAGTAGATATTTTTAGTAATTTAAAGAAACATCCATATAGTAATCAATTTGCCAAAAATGGTCACCAATATGGTCACCAGGTGGCCAAAATGGTAGCCAAGAATTATGTCAAGTTTTCATAGAATCGCCATTACAATGTAAAGAACGGCGTTGATTGCGAATTTTACAATTTGAGCATAAGATAAATACAATATAGAGTAATATTAACATATTACACACACCTAGATATAAATTGTTCACATTATTTTAAGCATTTATTACACAAAATTCGTAACACTATTATCTTTTATTTTTTTTTTATATGTCTTAATACATTGAATGTTTTGATCTTATGTTTGTTTACTTTCTAGTTTTTAAGATAAAATTGTAAAATAACTTGGATTTATTCAGCTATTTCGCCGATGTATGGAGTAGTGCATTTCTGCGTTCAATATCTTGATACAAATGCTGACAAATACTGATAACCTGATCAGATAAACTTAAAGGTAATTGATTAAAAGCATTTTTTTAAAAAAAATTCTAATGCAGCGGGCGATATATTTCAATTTAGTTAATGGGATACTAAAAGCAATGTATTTAAAATGCAAACAAATATCAAACAATTAATTAGTATAGAATCACAAAAGAAAAAGTCTTTAACACTCGTTGAAGGGACTAGTTGGAGCATACAATACTGTTGGGCAGTAATCTCCGATCAGTGATTTTAGAACGGAAATAAAAAATTCTATCACTACCTCGTATTAATAAAGGATAATTATTGCAAAAGAGAAAAAAATATATATTGTATTAAAAGAAAATGTACTTTTATACGCAAAATATTATATATATATATATATATATATTTAAAAGCTTGCAAATCCAGTAGTTCAGTGATCAATTTGTGGGCGGGGTATGACCCAGCAAATCCGGTTGCAGCAAAAGAATCCGAAGTACCAAGGGAGAAACTTTTTCAAAAAAGTATCGTGGGAGAAACTAGCTTGGAGTACCTAAACCTGTCGGTCTCTAACCTCCTATCAGGTGATTTTAATACCCCGTTAAAGAATTATACCATTTGCCCAGTGTAAGAAAAATATTACTTTCATAGGTTAGTAAAATTAAGTTTACTTGGATAAAATAAAAATTAATAATGAAAAAGTACTGTCAAAACGTAGAAAATACAGTGAAATTGAGCTTAAAAAGTGGGCCGAGTAAACCTAGCCAATCCGAATGCAGCAAAAACTGTAGATCAGAAAACGCGGGGAAATTATCATAGAACGTGAGTCGAGGAACAAATAGGGAATGATCTGATTGGCCGAGACAAGAGTTCGGCTAAGGGGGTATATGTAGTTTTGAAAATTGGAATATCCAATCTGAGAAAGCCAGCAGTCCAACAGTGTTGAACTACATGGCTTGGATGGGAAAATTAAATGAGAAACTAAGTTCATTTAGCGAAAGAGAGCAATATGATTGGCCAGTAGAAAAGTTGAGCTATATATATATATGGATATATAGTCTTAAACAAAATAAGAGTTTCCTTTACTTCTCGATAATGGGAGAAATTAGTTAGCTTTCAAGATTAAGCAAAGAAGGAGGTGGTCCGCAATCATTACAGATTCGCAGCAGCAGAGCGGTAAGAACGGGATGTTAACAATCCCAAATCGATGCAGCTGATCATAAAGATAATCATTAACGATTCTTATTTGGAAGACTGCCACCTCACAATAACTTGGATAATTCAGAAGTTATGGGATGGTATAAAATCAAGGCACTTGTTCTTTACTTTAGTGTCGAAATGTATGAATCCCTTATGGGCAAATCAATTTTTCCAGCAGCAGAGCTACAACAAATTTGCTGTAAAGAATTCAATGCACCCTCTTTTTCACACAATTTATCTGCAAACTTCTTTCCGGGAAAACTGCAGTGTGTGTGTGGGGAGAGGGGGGTTCAATGCAAAACGACAACTTTCATCTCATCTGGAGGTCCCAATTGCTTCACAGACATGCAAAGAGGAGCTTGACAGCAGATAGCAATAGCCAGTATCGTAGCTAGAAAGTTGGGGGAAAAAAACACACTGCCTCTTAAAGAACAAAGGTCAAGTATTTAAAAATTGCAAAAAATGTCTCTAACTTTTGAAACTTCATCTTCAAATGCAATACCTGCCGATTCTAGAGGAAAGTAATGGGTAAAATGTTTTGAAAAAATACCGGCTCCCCTACAACCATTGGTATTAA
>BMAV01011337.1:0-29296 GCA_019973955.1 Trichonephila inaurata madagascariensis | reverse complement strand
GACATTCTGTAAAAAAAAATGCAGACAAGGTTAAAATTAAATACGACAATCACCAATTTTATCAAGGGAAAATATTCCTCTCAGTCATGAAAGGGTTAATTGGATAACACACGGAGGATTGCTGGAGATGGACATGAGAATTGAACTGTGGTCTAGTAGCGAGGACAACATCCGAGTTAAGAACTTTGAGCCTTGACAGATTTGATGCACATTAGACAATATACTAAGCGAATCTTTATAGGTATTAGGATTCAAACCCATGACTCGACAAAAATAACGCCTGTTTGAGTTCGTGACCATGATTACCATGCTACTGATGCCACTTTTAAGTCTTAAAGATCATTAAAAAAATGATAAATCATAACGTGAGAATTTTATTAGAAATCTTTCGATATATAACGGAAGCTGTGACTAAATCTAAATTTCCAATCACAAGTTTATTTCAACTCGTGTTTTATCGTTGTGAATTTGTGTGTATTGCAATAAACTTTATTCAGTTTGGGATATGCGTTGTGACGTCCCCGCGTCTTTCTGCTAACTCTCTATTTTTTGCCCCAGATTAATGGCAAAATTTTTCCCAAACAATACCAAGAAGAAAAAACGAAGAAAATATTAAATGAAATATACTATGGTAAATTTTGATGATAAGATATGCGCGGCGTTAGAGATAGTTTAGTGTGGAATCATTCTGCTCAATAGCACGGCAAGTTTAGAGATAGCTTAGGGGGAATCTTTCAGAACAAGAGTTAGCAGTCCGATAGCTTTAGAAGGAATAGAAGCCTAATATAAAAAGAAGTTGGAATCTTCAAAAAAGTGAAATATAAATATCTCTATAGGGAAAAGAAGGAGATCTGAAAAAGGTAATATTTGAAAAAGGGTATTTAAAAAATGGGTTTTTATTAACTATAATTAAGAAAAAGGATCTTTTGCGGATCTGACTTAAAACACGGTTTAATTGGGGTTGACTCTCACTTTAAATATAGTTGTCAAATTAGAATTTAAGTAATATAAGTTATTCTTAAAAAAAGTTGTATTAAGAACTACTATGTCTCATCATTTTGATAATCCCACACCTCAGCTTACGGGGAACCGGAACGACAAGTCATCACAGGGGGTGGTTTTGGCGTTCCCGTCGCGCTTCATAATTTAAAACGAGAATGTGATAATTGTTAAAAACAGATTCTTATTGCTTTCATCTTCAAAGATGGTACTTGATCAGTAAGCTTTAATAAGCACATATTTTTATTAAAATATCAACGCACATCTTTTTTTTTTCATTATTCCTTCATGTGTTCTAAAATGTTCATGCTAATAAATGTTTCGCAATTAGATTGAAATTGCATATGCGGAGCAATGAAAAGAATCCACATCAAATCAAAAAAAGTAAAGTTTAATTCAAAAAAATACAATTACAAAATGTCAATTACGATAAAAAAAAAAGTTGTTAGGTCTCGAACACATTAACTTATTCATTCTTGAACCTATTTGGTAATCGCTTTAGACTGCTGAGCTAAATCTTGAAGCATCTTATGCGCCTGTGAAGCACTTATTCTCGTGCTTGGATCTTCACACCAGCAAAGTTTTGCCACTTCGGAAAATTGAAGCATTAAAGGACTCTTGATGTCAACAAAACTTGGCCTTGCACCATAATGAGCCACCTGGAAAAAGGATACGGATGTACAATCAATAATAATAAACCAGCAAATTTTTTTTAGTTTTCTCTCACCTAGACAAAAGGGACAGTTCCAAATGGTTCAATGGGAACTTATGTTAATGGTTTAGTTAATGTCTAAAAGAAAATATTTCCCCATTGATAAATACGGTATTTTTTTGTACAATTATACAGATAACAGTCTAAGCACCATCGTGCGAAAAATTTCCTTCTTATCAATTTATTAATTCTAAAGATATCCAAAAAAAAATAGGGACCATATACTAGATTTCTTTGTGCAGGTGATTCGTAATATATTCTCCACTCTTAAACTCCACTTTAGCAGACCAATAGTTAAATTTTGTAGACTAGCACATGCCCCTTTAACCCTTTCGATGCGTATCCCGTAATTTCCACTAGCAAAATTTGCTCAACACCCGATTTCCGCGGGGATGCATTGTTTTCGACTATTTGGCTGTGAAACTCGCTCTGTTCCCGTTTGTTTTCATTTTACGTTTTTATGCTCATATTTTTATGATTTAATTTAATATAGAAAAAAAAACCCCTCTTTTACAAAAGTTTTGGTATTTTAACTCTAAAACGTAGATTAAATATGCAGATTTAAAGTGTGTAATAAAAATAAGCAATTTCTGAACCTATATTGAACCTAAATTACGAAGCGAGAGAGTTAAGTTACAAAAATTGGAGAATTTAAAATTTTTCAGGACTAAGTGAAGTAATTTTACGGTATAGGAATTTTATAACACGATAGTTGATTCATTGTTAAGTAATGTCACATTTTGAAGAAACTCGGAATACAATGCTGACTGTTCTGGTAATTTTATAATTTTAAATTTTTGTCAAGTGTGACAAGGGTAATACCTGAGCTGGGACCCTATTCTCCAAACTTCAACTTCACGGCAACCTGAGGAATTTGAACTACGGCAGGTTTACGTGCATAAGCATCTCTGAACAAGTGGTCTTCAGCGACCCATTGATTCGATTTGAATTAAGATCCAGAACTATCCCATGTTTGCTGATGGCGATCCTCCACATTTTGAGCTCCCGCAAAAATGCCACGGTTAATATCTCAAGTTAGTACCTCAATTTCACTCCATAATACACGAAATGGGCAGGAGTCGCCATTATTTAGTATAATGAAAAAATGGTCTCTAATTATAAAATCGGCCACAAAACTCATGGAATTAACCATTTGGCTACTGCATCCCGTCCATAAATGAGGTAAAATACACCGTTAAAATGTCTATATAATGTCATACCATGAAAAAAAGACTTAAGACCTAAAGATTTCCACTTTAGAATACTTCCCTATGTTTTTCATCGGTAAGTAAGTGTTTATTAACGTTGCGCTATAGTGCAACACTAGGGTTTGGGGGGCCCCGTGGTTTTAACCCGGTAAGGACGGGACGACACATGAGTTTTTTTCCTCTACAAAATACCCACCCCCAAATGGGGACTTTTTAAACCCCGAAGAGTCTTCGGGCATTAGGTTTTAACTCCTGACATTCCCCGAGCTGTGACATAACCACTAGGGTACCACGGCCATATATTTTTCGTTGGAGTTCAATTTAAAAACTATAATCATTCAAAACTGCGATGATTTTGATAAAGTTAACGTACTTTTTTAAAAATATTTAAATTTAAATCTCAAACAGCTTTTAAAGAATACAAACAAAAGGAAATTCTACAAATTTTTTTTTCCAATTTTATTAAAGGGGTAATAGTCTTCCAGGATCCACACAAATAAATTATAGTAAGAAACGTTATTTGATTACAATTGATTATTTTTAAGGTAAAATAAACAAGTTTTAAGGGAATTTGTGTTTTGTTTCAATTTTAGCGCTGCGGAGAGCGGCGCAGACTCTTAGAGCTAAGGGTGGGCGTGCCATTGCCCAAGTGTTAAGCAATTTATATTAAATAGAATAAGGGAAATTACGTACGTACAATTGAGATAATTCGTGTGTTTAGATTGAATTTGATTTAATCTTGATAATCTAGGCAGTATGGGCCTGCGCACAATTGTCCAGCAATATACAGGATCTAGAACTTCCGAGTACGATTTCTAAGAAATGTTTGGGTACGAAATAGTAACTTTAGCAGTTCTATATTTCAAAAGGGAATTTAAAATTAAAATTTACCCCTCCCCCTTATCAAAAGTTTTATGTCGCAAGATTAATAGAAAAAAATGCTATTCTTGCCTTGTAAATGATGACATGGGGATGTTCTCCAGCAAAAGGTAGCTCTCTGCTCTGTACTTGCCACAAGAGTACACCAAAAGAGTAGATATCGGAGAAAGGAGTAGGTCGCGACCCGCGCAACACCTCAGGGGCGGCATAAGCAGCTGTCCCCACGATATCTTCTACAGGGTGGGTGTTTGGCTCAGTGGTCATCGAGTCCAGATTGAAACTGTGCCCAAAATCGCCTAACTTGCAAATTCCGTGAGGACTTACGATGACGTTTGCCGGTTTGACGTCAGCGTGAACGATGCGTTGCTGATGACAATGACGCAAGCCAGACAAAATCTGAATGCAGAAACTGAAATAAAATATTGTGAAATGAGTTCCAACCACAAAAAACTAGGATTAAAATGTGGGACTCTATATTTACTTAAAACGGTTCTCCTTATTATACCTTCGACCCATTCCATTAACTCAAGACGTTGCCAAATGTCGTGATATGCTTCCATTAGGTCAAAACCATTCCCGTGCATGTTCGAACACATTAACGATGAGGCATTTGGTGATATTTTCTGAATTGGGGACGTTTAGTTTGGCGCAATTGGTCGACGGTATAATACGCAAGTACCTTAAAACTAATTTTTGTAAGTTATGATGCAAGGTATAAAAAAAATTGGATAGTTAAAATCTTAAACTCATGCCAGCTATTTATCGTCAAGGATTAACTACATGCTAAAGTAAATCAGTAAAAATATTACTAGCTATTGTAATCTAAACAAAAATTACATTTCTCCTCCAGCCCAGTTTGCAACTCATTTCGTACCACACACATTCTAAGGATAATCTGAAAATTTCAACAAATTTTAGCGAAGGATGCCCTTTGGAAAAGATTAATAAGCAAATTTCAGATACTGAATAGCATGAAACAAAATTCATTCAGAACACATTTTAGAGTCTAAGCTTAATTACTTTTTAAAAGAAACCTTTAACATTAATGGATTTTTACTTAATTTTAAAAAAAATTTAAATGTGTATCATAGCTTGAATTTTTTTTCGATTATTAAGTTAAAATATTACATTTTCTAATCTGTATTTTGTTGCAAAATACTTTCACTAATGCTAGTTGCAAGAAAATTTTCCCTATGTTTTATAACCACAGATCTGGATATAGTATATTTACTCTTGTCACAGTATTATATAAATATTGGCAGATAAAAAATTTTACGGGGACGTTCTAAAAGCATTTAAAAAAACCCAGAAGAAATCATATCCTTTTCAACGACAAAAGGAGCTCCAGTGTAGGAATGATGTATGGGCAGGTGTGGAAGCAAGAACAGCAGCGGACCGACTTGCCCGAGTTTATTCGAGTACAGATCACGTGTGCTGAAAACATGATTGCCAATGAAAATGCATGCTTTTTCCCGATATGAATGGGCTGGTGGTAGTAGTGTTTGTCATCATGAAAGTTACAGACTGTGTTTGGTGAAAAGGTTATGTCTCATCAAATGGTTAGTCGAAGGTGTCTGTTTAGAGAAGGAGGGTAAACTGGAAGATGGTATAAGTAGGCATCGCTCCACATTCACAAAAGAAAACATTGCCACCATCTAACTTTCAATTTTTTCCTGCATTAAAAGTCACATTCTTGGGACGTAACTTCCAAAATATTGCTGAGGTGGGGCTGGCTTAGTGACAATTCCTTGGATACCAGAGCATCGAGTTTTTCCAAAGCGATATCTTCAAATCGATTGCACGTTGCAACAAATGTCTCAAAGTCGGTGGCGACTATGTCGAAAAATAGTACAAGATGTGTAGTTTATGATGGGTTTATTTATTGGTAACAAAGTTTTCATTTGGGGAAAAAAAAAAATGACAAGACTTACTTTCGGAACATCTCTTGTAGTTCTTTTTTAATTTGTTAATTGTTTTTCTACTACAATAAATAAAGAAAAAAACACTTATAAAAAAAATTATTAGTGTACACTGAAGACAAACTTATTTTACTTTTATAATGTGCAAATTTATATTACACTTCAGGTAAACTAACCATTTCATATATATAATGTTAATAAAACAGCTAATGTGAATTGATTGAATATTAACGCCGCACTGTTCAGCTACACGAGGGCTTTTGGCGACGGGCCACGTAATTTTGAACCATGGTCAAATGACGTGGACGACACTTGAGCTGGCACCCCCCTCTCCTAACTACGACACAACACCAACGGGAGGGCGTTTCAGCTCTCAACAGATTTAGCGTGCATCGCTGCCCTACACGGCGGGTCTTTAGTGGTACTTGACTCGAACTCGTGACAAGGCAAGCCACGATCCAATACCTATACCACTTGGCTACCACGGCCACAGCTAAATGTGAAAATCCTATCATTTAAACAATGAATATCACAAATTTCACTTGCCAGCAAAATAATAAAAGAAATCATGTACACTTGATCAGGCATAATTATTTTCAAGCCAAATAGAGATTACCTAATTCTTCTTGGGAAATCCAGCTCACTCTTGGTATCCAAAACTTGTTGAAGATTGCAGTGTCCAGCAAACTCCATGAAAATGAAAACTTTATCTGATACCCGAGATGTGTAAAGTATCGAAACAAGATGAGGGTGTCTTATTTCCAAAAAATTCTCTTCGCCAACGAAACAAGATTTTCGACGCGATACCTTTAGAGCGAATTTCGAATCTACAGAAAGGAGGAAATACGTTAATTTTCAACATGTGTAACATTTTGGTATTATTCAATTAGCTGGGTCCAATATTCGCCTGGCAAACACGCACACAAAATATGCACTAATAATAAAAAATATTTTCCATTATATAGTTGCTGTTTTTACTAAATTGTAACTAAAAATTGAGAAAAAAAAAATGATGAGAAATGGCTGCATTTGACTATATTGCATGTGTTGCAACACTTGACGATTTATCCCTTTTATCCCTCTGACTGAACAGCACTCTTTTTCGTATGTGAAAAATATTACAAAACACCAGATTAAATTTTATTCCAAATCCCCGATTAAAATCAGTTGTGATAACTGTTAGATATTATAGAGCTGCCAACACCGCTCATGGCTTTTGACCGTCTAGCTATTCCTTTTGTACGCTCCAAATGCTGGCCCGCTTTACCAACAAACCTCTATATATCCTGGGTGGCGAACATTTGTAGACCAACGTGCCCTTTTTCTAAAAGAAATGTTTAATGAGGTACACACGTGCCGTCAAATATTTCGCATACGTGACGAAATCGGAAAATAATATAACCAAATACAACTCAAAGTTCTTTTTATTTCACGAAAACATACATTTTGCACTGTTTAATAGTAAATGTTTTAGCTTATACGTGTAATTCAAATTAACATTAGTGTGACTACTGTTGTCGTACAAATGGTCAGTCAACTTATATTAGCATTGTAACATGTTACTTTTAGCAAAATGCATGCTTAGAAATTGAGCCATTTGCCAAACAGTTTCTAAATGAGTCTGTAATGTTATTCATCTCTGAAAATGATGACTAGCAGGTTTAGTTAAAAATAGCATGAGCCAGATTCTTCAAACAAATGTGTCTGGAATCACCAAATATATATTTTCAAAATTTTTGTTATTGGTATTTTATTTATATGGTTTGTTAATATTCTGTATTAATCAATCTAAATTCTTTCCGTTCTCACAACGGAACCTATATTGAACAAGTCTGGAAATCAACTGCCTACTTCAAAAATCGCCTACAATTTCCAAACCAAATTGGGACAAGTTCAGCTTATCGAATGAAGTCACGTCAGGGTACACATGCACAAATTTGAGAGTTTCCTACAATCTCCTGAAAGTGAGAATAACAATATCTCGCTGAAAATCATTGATTGGAAGAATCACTTTGAAATAAATTTTTTCAATAACTTTTAAATGCAAAACCACTACTTGGTGACGTGCCCAGGCCACAGGGTGTCGCATGCCATTGTCTTCGCCATCCCCGTTCTTATATGGATAATATTGAACAGATTGCCAGAACAGCCATCTGCTCATGCGAAAGTCTGATTTGGCCCTATCATGGATGCGGCATCATAACCATCATCTGACAACTGATACTATCATAATCATAAATTTGTTCTAAATATCTAATTTTAAAAATGGGCTTCTACCTAAATGTAAATAATAGTTCTAACGATAGCTGATCGCGTAAAACAGACAATATGAAACCGAAAGCAATCTAAATTTCCAGAGAAAAATTATAAAATATTGGTGTAGACGTACTATACCTGCATGTTTTTATTTAGTTCTTCCTCATTTTCAGGCTTTCAAGTGTGGCCCCTCCAGTCTCTATCCCCCAAAGAACCGCATTTCAGCCTCCTTCAGAGCACCAGTGAGCAGCTGCAACCGTGGCGATCCCTAGCAGAAAGCAGGCAAAATGATAGTTTAAAATCTGAATCTGTCTCTTGCGTGACAAAAGAGATGCCTCAAGTAATTAATGGTTATTTAGGTTTAAATCACATTGTGATGGGGCTTCATCGCGCCTTCTAATTGAAAACCTCTTGGGAAATCTTGGGACCAGAACGGGCACCCTTCCAACCAACCCGTTAACCATATTATGGAACGCGACATGGTGATTAGGAATGTATATATATATTGGAGCTTTATTTATATTCTCGTGGAGGTTCTATGAGGAGAAAGTTCTAGAAAGTGCTAGAGTTCTATAAGTGCTAAGTGAAGCTCTAAGAAGGGGAGTCGGGCGAGTTGAATAGAAGCGGGCTCGAAACCCGGAAGTTTGTGCCCATTTGCCGGATCAAGTATATTGACGATATAAGGACTGGTAGCTGTTCGCCGGATTAGTGTAAGATAGATTATGTATAAACTTAATAGTGTTAGGAATCATCTTGCAAATATAGATTCGGTGGTTTATTGCGCTATTTGTTGTGAATAGCAGTTTATATCATATCACCCCATCGCATTCCTCTAGACTTGTGTTGTTTTGCTGAATATACCCGAGATAATAATAAACTAATTTTAGTATGGAATCTTTGTGTGGTCAGTCTTTATTCCTCAAACCAGTCGCGGATGATGAAGAGATGATATACATGAGGACAGTCTAATTTGCTGCCAAGTAAGATCGCCAGGTTGGTGTAATGCACAGTACGATCAGTTTTGTGTCATGTGCTCCTACACACATTACATGTAATGTTCTTTGTGGATTTTTATCCCTCTCAGGTGGCCTGACTCCCGAGTCTGGTGGAGGGTATTCGATGAAGTTCTATTTGTGGATAGTTATTCAGAAATTTACTTTAAATTTTACAATTCTATCTTCGAATCTAGAATTTGTCACTGAATTTATAAGTCGTTCAGTACGACTACAAAAGTTAGTTTATCATATTTAGTTTTCTTTGCTTCTTTGAGCTAAGTTTGCCGTATTGTCTCGTTTTCTAAGCCAATTCCAACATGCAGTAAAGTAAAATACCAGATTCCATTGCTTGCTCTAAATTGAATAATCGTTTTGATTTCCTTATGAATTTTTTAATGTTTTAATTTTAAAACCATTCCCACTTATTTTGTTAGTTAGATAATAGATGGATGAATAATAGGTACAAAAAAATTTGCATCCTTATATGTTCAACATTTCACAAGTACTGTTTTCGGCCTTGAAAAGCAAAAGCCACTGTAAATCACGCGTTTTTGACGCTTAAAGCAAGGGCGTCGTAGTTACCAGGAACAAAATGTAAAATTCATGTGACGTCATATCGTATTGATGACGACCATGTGTTTCTAGCCAATCAGTTCAGAAACTCATGTGACGTCATATAGTCCCAATAAATGGAATCGTGTTACTTAGTAAACCAGTACGTACTGCTATCTTGCTCTTCTGGTTGAAACTCTTAAAAGTGCATATTTGTTTAACAATACCGTACATAGGTATAAAATGTGTACCTCTTTTAAAAATACATGTATAAAAATAAGATTGCTTTTTTAATTGTTGCAAAATTTTTTGATTAAATTTTTTTGCGTGGCGCTTGGAACATCTTTGACCCAGTTGTCAAAACTTGACATTTTATCAAAGTTTTTTAAATAGAACACAAGTACAAGTTTAACGTAAGTTTTGAATGAATGGAGAATGTTTGTCTTTATCACGGAACGCTATAAATTTGACCCATTCGAAACTGTATCACCCTTTTGTCATCATGGTTGGGGTGATAATACGCAAGTAGCTCTTATAGATTGCCTTTGGCATTCATTAAAAAAATACGCCAAATCTACATTAGTTGCAGTGATGCTGTAGCATAATAAAACATTTTATACAATTAAATCTTACTTTTATAAATACATAACGTAACATTTCCGAAGGACCCTCTGCCAAGAAATCACTCGTAAATCTTATTTCATAAAGGGCTTCTCCTCTTCGTGAAAGGCGTAGGATAGGTATTTGCGCAACTGGCATATATAGCGTGGAGATTGCCGTTCAGCAAACGGGCGAAACGTGAGTTGAGGAGAATCAAGGCATCTGCTGAGGTGCTACGGTATTTTCGATTTAATGACAGTGTTGCATCTAAAAGCTCCTCAAATTGAGACTTACGGAATTAACTTTATCTTATTTTGTGCGCTCTCGAGATAATATATGAGATAGCAATACCAAGAAGCTTCGTTGGGGTCCAATATTCTATCATCATGCAATTTTGTTAGTCGATTTTGGGGAATTAAACAGTGTCTGATTATGCTGAAGAAAATAATCAACATTAATTCAATAAAATTCAATCACACAACAAATACCCCTGCTTCCCGCGGAACTTTTTCCTCTGATTGATTATAATTTTTATATAATACGTAAAATTAATTAAAATATTTGTTATATTAATAATAATTTCATTAATTAATGTTGATTATTTATTCAATACTAGTTTTACTGTTTTTTGTTGTTCCCCAAAATCGACAAAAACTGCAAAGGAGCATGATACAAGAATGGTGTATTTCCTCTTGGAAAAAACTTGTAAGTGCTACTGATATATATATATATATCTTGTTATTCAAAACTTTAAATTTTTTTTAGAAAGTCACCGAATCAAGTCAAACCAATTAATAAATATGTGCGAAACATTGATTTTAGAATCCTTTTCTTGTCTTTTGTTCAGGATTTTAAGTGAGAACTTTAAACTTGTTTTATTTTATAGAAATCTTTTTCGAATACTATCGAACTATTATAGACATGGATCGTCTTAAGATAAAGCCCCTCAATTCCCCATCCAAAATTGTATTCTATCGTATAATCTTTTAAAGACAGTATATAACAGCATCGACAAATACTGTACAAACTGAATCTGAAACAAATGTGTACACCAATCCGGCTCAACGGATGGTCGTATTTCGACTAAATGAGTAGAATGATTGTTTATAGTACTAGGCCTAGACATGGACAATGGTCTTCTCACATAATAAGTTCGTCCACCTTGCCAGCTGACATGCAGGTTTGAAATTCTGTTTTTCGAGAATATGTACTGTTGAATAATATTTGACCATTAAATTATCCGGATCATGATCTTAAGGTTGAGTCACGAGAACGAAATGAGGGCCCTTCATCATGACGAGTGTGCCTTGGACCCGGCCCAGTTGACCCATGTTTAAGACATGTCCCCGCTTATGAATAACCAGATGTATTTTGGTACTTTGAAAGCTGTACATTGAGATCAGTTTCATTTCTTAAGGAAATCTCATTTTCAATAACTGGATAAAATGCAAAAGCTAGAAATTCCATTGAAACTAGCTATAAGAAAACAAGGGCAAATCGGAGAAACTGATTTAAATTAATTAGTTTTAAATAGCTTTAAAGATTAACCTTAAGGCTTTAAGATTTAAGCAACACGCACACCCATTGAGAAAAAAATTTTTGATACAGCAAGATAAAGTTATTTTGTCAGATTACATTAATTTTATCCTAAAAACATTTCTTATGAAAATTAAGAAATAAGATTTTGAAGTTCTTAAGGATTTTTATAAATGCTCAATACCTAAAACTGCTTACTTAAATTGTTTATATCTCTGAAGCAAAAAGTCAGTATGCATTATGTAATTCCAGCATCGAATCTTTTTATTTTTGTATCTAGTTCCAAAAACAAGAAATTTCTAAATACTTGGCTAGACAGACATTTTATTAAAAATAAGTAGACCTATCTCTATACATCTCTATTTAAGAAACTATATTAACTGAAAAGCCTTTAGAATAGAAATTTAGTTCGAAAAACACATTAAAAAAATGTGTTAGCTTGAGACTTTACTAAACTCTGAAAACTGATTCTCCAAACCAATTGTATGTATATCATACCTGGCACCTGGAATGCAGTTTCCAACCAAAAAAAAAAAAAAAAAAAAAAATGAAAAAATTGAAATTTTGCTCATAATTTGTTACTTCAGATAGCCTTGCAAATATTTTAACTACTGCTTTCTTATAAGAGTATTTTATTACCTTATCCGAGAAGGGTAGCACGTGAATATTAGGAGTGACTTCGAAACCAGGTGTAAAATGATTTTAAATTCCAACAACATTTTGTAATTAATGGCTACTTTATCAATTATGGTCTTAAGACATGATGATTATGTAATCCCCTGGCTTATAGAAAGTTTTTCTCCAAGAACTTCTAAAAGATAATAGATTCGGATGGTGCATTGTAAACAATTACCCTTTTCCTACAGCTTGGTAAGAAGGAAGCATCAATTTTCCTCTGGCAATTTTTGTCCTGGTGGACTGCTGGTGAAATATTTAATAGATGGCAACGTCTCAATAGCAAAAATTCTTCATGTTTATCCTTCTTCTGTATCCATTGGTTGATTTAGAAGGAAGAAGATCCAAAAGTTACTGGATGTCACAAGTCTTGAAAAGAGGCCAATCTTTCTCTTTTGGTAACTTGGTGTTGTTTGAGGGCCACTGCATTGGTTTAAAGAAGCATCCGATGGAGATAGATGATGGTTTCGGAGGGTGATATGGTTAACACAGAATCCATCTTCCTTCCACTTCTGCTATTTATTCCAGAATTTTAAACTCCTGTAAAAAGAGATAACAAGCAGTGGATTGAAATTATTACATATTGGTGGAGAACCTGTATGAGAGATGTCATGATGAGTAATAAATCCTGAATTTTAAGTAATAGGCCGGCTGGGTGGGTGGTTGATTGTCGCCGGCCTTCGCACCCAAGCAAGATTACGGGTTCGACCCGAGTCCAAGTCGGTGGATGTTCATGATGCAGAAAATCGACAACGGCCATGCCATATGTGTGTGTGATTAATGAAAAATCCCTCCAGAGCTCATATGGCTTTGGATGCTCTTGGCAAAATTAAATCCTAGTATAGCTCGCATCAAGTCAGAGTTCAAAAGCCTCTCAGGGAGAAACAGTGCCCAAAATGTACGTGTACTGTATCGCCTCTATATTGTGCCACACTAAAAAGTGGTGCCAGTTCCTTGGGAATTTACTACAGTTTGAAAAAGGTTTAAATACTAATGCGCAGCCCAATTAGTAAAAAAGAAAGTAATTGTGTGGACAAGGCATAGCGGAAAATTTCCCTTTATGAAGGGTAGGGGTTAGTTTTTTTTGTATGATACAAATATAAATTTATTTCATTGGAAGCAATCTGTTTAAGAGTTTCAGTATATAAATAACTCGGTATGGGTGTAGCGGGGTTAGAATTCTAACCTTCTTCCATTGTGGGACCAAGATATATAGCACAAGCTCTATAAATTTATAATAAAAATATTAGAATTCGAACTAACTCACCAAAGTCCTATTTGGCGAGATTAACCATGCTGGGTGTAGGCCTTTAGAAAGTGAAGCCTTTGACGAAGGCTGCCTTGCAATAAAAAAAATAGGTTGTAAAGAACTGAAAAAAAAATTAAGCAAGCGAGGACATTAAAATTACAACATTTTGGGAAAAAAAAAAGCCCCCAAAAGTGAATACAAGAAGGTAAATTTACATTTCCCATATAAAACGGCGCCGAAAATATGAGCAACAGACAAAAATAATAAAATGAGAAATATTTCAAATTTTGAAAAGAAAAAGAAATTTAAAAACAAGGACCAACTAAAATTCTAAAAATTAGGCTGAAGGAACAATTAAGCATTAAGAAAACAAAAGTACAAATGGTAAAGGAATGTGTGAGAAAATTATGAAGCAATTTTTTTTTAAAAGTTAAAAAGTGGAGATACGCAATTTGCTACCACATTAAAAAGAATTTTGCATGATTTGATTTATTTGACAATGTAAATTAGCCCCGCACGATCCACTATAAGATCTTAGCCGTCCACTTGGTTATTTATTTGAAAACAATTGTTAAGTATATCCCATTAATCACGTATCGGTGACAAGATTTTACTGATTTCGCCGAAGACTGCAAAATTCAGAACTCCTGAAAATAATATTGACTGGTAGCGCGAATTTAGATAACCTTATTGGTTTTGCTATATAATTAAACGCGGAACCCCTCATACTCTCTTGGCGATCCTGTACATACCAATAATTTTGAAATATCCATTATATGGAAACGGTAGCCAGAACACTAATAATTTGCAGCGTGCAATATTTATGGTTAAATTTAAAAAATCAAATAGCTCGAAATTAATACTGCTTACTACAATAAAGATCAGCGTACGTTTGACCAAATGTTTTACAATTGCATCTTTATAGTACCAAACAAAAAAAAAAAAAAAAAATCGTAATACAGTACCATCGCAAAACTTATAAAAATTAAAAACAGTTTGGCGAGTAGCGTACCGATATCAAATTAGTAGTTTTTATTTCTGGATCAACTAAGAATACAACTAAAACTAATCAACATCGCTTTGCAAACGAAATATATATTTTATATCGTTTAATAAGTAATATAGAAAAGGGCATCTTTGCCTTTGACAAATCACTTCATTAAAAAAATATATAATCAAAGAATATATGTCAATCCAAGTATTTTTCGCTTCATCTTAAAATGAAAAGAAATACAATATGAATTTACACAAGTACACAAGTTTGAGGGTATACTACTGTAAATAAGTAGAATGAGCTACAAAATGCCATGGAAGAAATTCAAATATCAATTATTTCTATGTAATTAAATTATCCGGAATACTACAACTTTCGGTAATATATTATTTCCCTTAAACTTTGTAGATTCAAAACAAAACATTGTTAGGTTTGGCTTATATAAAGTATAGTCAAAGTTAAAGTATCATATAATATGTATATTTTAAATTTAAATTAAAATTGTTTGCCAATGTAAAACTCCTAAAAATTTGATTTATAAATGAGACAAAGGATCTGATTTAGCACTATATACTCAAGAATAGTCAAGGACAAAAAACAACTAAAACCAATCTTTATCTTCGACTGATGGTTGTGAAACTCCCCATCCAAATTCTGCATTTCTATACTTAATTGATGTTTTACACGTGAGATATTTTTTTAAATATCTTGCTGTACCCATTAGGTGAAAAAGATATCTACAAAATTTCTGCATTTTTGTACTTTCACTCTACATATTTTAATCTTGACAATTTAAATTACATTTTTATATACGCACAATAAATATATATTTAAATATATTTTTAACATTTTACTATATTAATGGTACGTAAAGTAATATAGCTAAAATTCGACCAACAAAAAATCAACACTCACTCTTCACCAAGATAAAAATATACCGCACACCCTTTGCGTCATTAATATCTGTTTCACATTATATTTCGTTAAGATTTCAACAATTTTTAATTATTGATTGGTGATTCCTTCCGAAACATCGTATAAATTCTCAAAAAGCATATAAACCACGATAAAGCATTAAAAAATTCTATGAATTGATCTCCACTAGCATTTTTCAAAGTCCTTTTGCCTTTGTATTTCTAAAATTACTCAAATCTGTAGGCAAAAAGAGTTCTTAAGAGCATCTTAAAAATTTCGTAGTCTCTTTAGTTTTAAATCAAAATATAAATCCCTTTCTAATATTAAACACTTCTAATTAAAAACAGGCGCTTATTCAATTGATAAATATATAGATATATAAAGTAAGGAGTGAAATAAAACTACTTGTACTAAATATACATGAAAAAAGAGGAACAATTTTTAAGTACTAAATATGTACTAAAGACATTTGCTGAAAAGTAAATGAATATAATGAAAAAGAGTTCGTTTATATTACAATATTGTAAGTAGATATAACTTTTTGAATTAATTATTTATTGCGTGGTGTTAAAAGCCATATATACAAATATATAAAAATCTTATATAAAACACAACTTACTGTTATGTATTTTCTTATATGCAAGTACCTGAAAGCGCAAGAAATCAACCAACTAGGAACAAAAACATGATAGAATATAAATATCCGTGAATAGCAACCAGCTTGGTATAAGGTTAAGCACAAACTTGATCTACTAATTTCCTTTTTTCATTTAGTTTAATTAAATCCGAACGAGGACCAATGCAACAGAACTAGTGTTTTATTAATGTCGAACTGTAACCGACCCTAAAGGTTCCTCCTTCAGTTCAAAGCTGGTAGCTGAGTAGTCAAAAGTTGCGAACAAGAGAACAAAGTAGTTTCGGTCGAATCAGCGGTGTTTTTAAACATCAGCAAGTTAAAACAGTCGATGCTGAAAGTCCCTGCTAGCATGTTCCTATATAGCTAGTGTTCCAGAAATGCCTTGTCACCGGCAAGTGGTTTGAACTTTGTGAGTTTCATCGCCACTTTCGCTATCCCTTGTGTGTATTGCAAGTGCGATTTTAATGAATAATCATTCTTATCAAAGTGGTAAGTAGTGATATGATGGATCTGAATGCCCTCACGCAATCAGCCCGACGAATACCAATGGTATAATGAGTCAAGGCTATTGGCGATGGTTTGGGTGTAGTTTCCAAATATCTATGCTATTTATCTGCCTTCAGGTACCTGAATTTATTTTTGTTATCAACGTCTCACTTTTAGCAACATCATCGACTGTGGTAGCCGCGTGAGCATGGTTAAGAAATCGCGGTGATGTTTAAAGAGTCGTGCCCGGCGCCCATGCCGCACGGAGGTCCACCGTGCGGAGCTTCGATGTATTAAGTCTGCAGCGGCCCAAAAGTAATGTACGTGTGGTTTGGAGAAGGAAATGCAGGATTGTCGTTCCCCGCTCGCTTATCTACGGTTCTGGAGCCAAGTATAAAGTCCGTCAAAATAGCCCCAGTTTTTTGGCGGATTGATTGATTGAGCACTACTGCACTGTTCAGTTAAGCACGAGGCTTTGCTAATGGTCACGTACTTGGTTACGGTCAAGTGACGGACTCCTGAGCTGGCACCCCTCCCAACTACCACACCAACGGGAAGACGTTTCCAGCTCGGACAGATTTAACGTGCATCGCTGCCCCACACGGCGGTCTTTAGTAATACTGGGCTCGAACTCGTGACAAGGCAAGCCCCTTTCTGATACCTATACCACCTTTGCCACCGGCCACTCGCAACAGATGGTATCTCCTTCTCTTAAATTTTCACATCATACCAACATGATGACAGTAAGTTTCGACAAATTTAAACAGGCAGACTCGAACCCCGACCCTCGACAATACAGAAATCACACGGGCCGCAAATGTATCGCGATGGTCGGATGGTCAATTTGTTTTGGGTGAAAAGACAGCCATGCCGCAGAATGACAACAGAAAGCAGTAAGATGAAACCAATTGTTTAACCTCTGCAAAAAGATTTTACCGCATGTTTCCTACCTGTTGTTTACTGCTTTGGCGCAGCATGCTTGCCAACGTCAGCGTCATTAAGCAACATTAGGTTTATTGTGACGAACCTTCGCAACTTTGAATCTTGCCTAAGTGACAAGGACGATACCTGGTGCTGGCACCCCCACTCCAAAACTACCAAACCACTTTTTAACGGAGTGACTTTTGAACCTCGGGATAGATTTGACGGCCATCAGCTTCTCACACGGTGAGTTCTCAGTGGTATTTGTGCTCAAACTCATGACATGTCGGCTACGAGCTCATATGACCAGTAATTATCACATGGTCACGCTTACCGGCTTTCGGCAAATTCTTTTACTGCAAGAAGAAATTGAAAGGGAGAGACACAAACACATGCATTTGAAATTTCAATATGCAAATTAGAGATGATCAAACAGAGATTTGGTCTGTAGCATTAAATAAATATATATGTCGAATTATTAAAATTAAGTGTTTTCATAGAAAAGTGAATTTTATAGATGTTTACTGTATTATAATTATCTAATGTAGAGCAATGCACGACATTTTGAAAGTGCTTAATTGCTATATGGATTAAAGTAGTAAAAATTTCCAAACGAAAACAAAAACAAAAAGAATGAACAAATTCTGAGAGAGAAAATTTTTATTTTACATGATTCGATGCGCCTATTTAATCTCTGCTTACCGAATAAAATGCAAAGTACAATTATGGTGGTCAATTTACAGTCGAGTTCTTTTCAAAACTACAGTTCATTCTTTTAGGCTACTAGTCATCTTTTTCTCGTAAAATATTTTATCTATGGAGATCAATGGCTTATAATGCATCGAAGACATGCAAAGCTCTCACCGCAGACCTCTTGATCATGTTTAAGGCACATTGAAGAACATCAAAATTATACCTACAGAATAAAAATATATTAAATTTTGTATTATTTTTATATCTCAGACCTAAAAAAATAAAATAAATAAGAACTCGAGGTTTTGCCGTTTTTCTAGACTCTAGCTTAGTATCGGTCACGACATAGTAGACTGTACATCCTTTTATTTATTTTTACCTTAATTTCTAGCATTTAGATTTCATTTGTACTGAAAAATATTCTTATAAGCCTTACCACTTTCTTGATAAATTCCAAGAAATTTGGTATATGTGCACATTTGCTGTTATGTGTAGAGCTGTAGTAACTATAGCAAACTGATTATTCAAATACGAGCTTGTTACATTAAAAAGCAAAATATTTGCCAAAATAGTATAAAAAGCAGCAAAGTTTTCGCGAAGCTGCTTTAACTTTTCTTTGTTTTTGCTTTAACTCTGTTTTAGTCTTGACAATGCCTAAAGATTCATTATTTATTTCCAAAAATTGTTTACAAAATCAACGTCTTTGAATGTAAATATCGTTATCCATATTTCTAAACCGTGTAGGTAAATGCCAAAGTGCTACTTACGGATGTTTAATTTATGAAACATGTTATAAAATTTATATATACATAAGTTATATTTTTGTAAATTGCTTTTTTCGTGGTTTTTCATACGCTTCAGTATTAATTCGGATTTTTTATGAATAGACAGTATGTGTGTTTCTTTCGGATCACAGTGAGTATTTAAAAGTTGTAAGTTTCAAAATTCAAGTTATAAATTATTCATTTGAATTTTAAAAATGGGAGAATATATAATATATATATATATATATATATATATATATATATATATAGTATATATAACTAAAAGATATTTTATTTGTAAGGGAATATATAACATGATGCAGTAAACTTAAGTTCTAAATACTCTGTTATTAAAGTAAAAGAATAAAAACAAAGTAGCTTATATAAATTAAGCAATGACTAGTGAAATAAGAATTAATAAAATACAATAGCCAACAAATTAAAAAAAATTATAAAATAACTTATAAATGAAATATACCACGCGCAAAATCCCCCTGATCCTTCTACAGTGAATTTATTACGGCATATTAAAATCCAGACTGGGTGGCCAAGCATGGGACATTTTCAAAAATTCTGTGATACAAAGAAATGCACAAAACAATTAGACAAAAGATGCACACAGTATACAAAAAAGGGAATTACACAAACATTTTAACAATTAGAATCGATCTAAATATTTTAAATATATACGTATAAAAGTACAGCAAAGTGGCAATTCAGTTATTTCATAGCCTGCGGTAAGAATTTGAAATAATCAGAAAGTCAGTTTGAAGTATATACATATTTAAAATTTCATACTTTACCCTAGTTGGCTCTATGAAAAATAGCGATTGATAGACCCAAGTTAAAGGAAAAAATAAACAATTTTAAAGTTATTTTTATAAATTAATTGATCATAACTAGTTAAAATCTCTCGAAAAATACATTTTATTCCTATTATATATGATTAATTGATAAATAATAAGGAAAAGCAGACGATATAATTTATTGCTACCATTAGTTAAACAGAAAGGGGGAATAGAATACGCCTTCTCTGGCAGAAATAATAAGTATTTGAATATTATAAGGGAAAAAATGCAGACTGGGGGAAGAAAAACTGTTGCTTCCATAAAACAATTTGTAAACTTTTTCAAAACAAAATTATAAGAGGATAATAATTTAAATTTTAAGGAAATACCACTATTTACTTTTCATTATTTATATTAGAGCAAGAACTGCTGTTGAATTGGGGTTTAAAAATTGACTAAAAGAGCAACTTGAACCAGTACAAAGAACTTTCGAGTGCCGTATTTCATACTTTTTAACGATCGGTTATCGTGATTCCATAGAGAATACCTAGTTAAATCATACAATTTCAATAATTTTATATACTTTAACTGACTGGTCTTAGTTATTTCATGAATACCTAGTTATTTTATGAAATAACGTATTTCTATACTTTAACGGTAATATATATATAAAACGCAAATTACAAAATTTGTGTCATTTACGTATAAATATAGTTAATATTACTCTCAAATCACTTTAGTACATGAATAGTACAAAAAGTGAATGGCTAGATGGCTTTTATTTCTTTTTATCTTTTTTGTAAATGAAATTGTAAGAAGAATAAAATAAATTTTATATGCTACTTTTCTCTTGAATCTCAATTTGTTCCAGAACCCCAAAGCATTTCCCTGCGGAAAGTTGATTGGTTTACTTACTTGTTCGAAATTTGATTCTTGCATAACTTCCGTAAAGAATTTTAGATTCTTCAAATAACCAGTAAAAAGTGAAAAGGTCTGATTTGGGCACCTCTGCACAAAAATCAATTTGGCAGTCGAGAATTGGTTCCACCATTGCTAAAAGTTTTAAAAGAATATCGGCTTTATTGAAACAGAAAATGAACAAAAAATATATATTAAAATATGTATAAAATAACCCATAACTTTTACTTCTTTCTATTAAAAATATGCCACATTGGAACAGGTTATAACATGAATAAATCAGAATAACCGTGGATTACAAGCGGTATAAATGGATATATTTATATATTTAGTGTCACTTACTAGAAAACGTATATAAAAATTGTTTTAAGAACATTATTGGCAATAAAAATTATTTAAGCGCAAGATTTTATAAAAATTGAACATAGAATGACCCATTTTGCAAAATATTTTGAGAAAATGCTTCATTATAATACTATTTTGTTTGTATATAGCCTGGTGACTCCCATGCTGGTGAGGCTGGATCTAGAATTTTTAAATATATAACTTAGAAAAGAATTTATCAATATTTTACGACAACAGTAATGGCTTGAAGAAAAAACGCTTATAATATTTCAATGGGTTGTAACACTGAAAATAATGAATTTTTCAAAAAAAAAATAGTCTCAGACTCTCTGAGAAGTCTTTAATTTATATAAGCGCGAAATATTATTATTTTTAGAAAGCATTTTTTATAAAAGGAGAACATTTTGAGAAAATGATTATTCTAAGTTAATTTTTTTATGAAAAATATTGTATTTAAATAATTTTTTGTCAAATGGACCTTAAAACAATTTACATGTTCTCAATCAAGGACACCAAATATCATGAAAACTATCTATTTATGCGCTTTTTTAAAAATCACGGTTCCGAATAAATACAAGTAAGTGGATATCTTAATAAGTCAAGCACTTTTATTTCTAGGAATCAAGAAATAAATAATAAATTTAGCTTAGACTAATAAAAATTTAGCTATAGGCTAGCCTTCATCAGCGACAAACTTAGTTTTCTAAATTTTTTGTGATTTGTTATATGTAAGGTTTACAAAGAATAGTTTTATAGTTAAAAGCTTTAGATTTTATCATTCAATCTTACTTAAATGATAAAGAGAAATACTTTATTATACTTCTGGTTATCGTAAATTTCCCAAAAAAGTGTGACATTTTAATGGACATACTAAGCAGATGGAAATAAAAAAGAGATAAAAAAATCGAGGGAGAAAGAGAAGTGGGGAATAAATTTAATTTAATTGACGTCGCATTACCAAAGAGATATGTAGCGTATCTACGAACCAGACATCGCGATGACGATTATCTTGGCGCGATCGAAATACTGGCATTCGATCGAAGGTGCCCGGTTCGAATCTTCTTACTAGATACAAGGGCTACTGATGAACTTTGTTTGTAGAACCACAATCAAGTGACGAGGATGACACCTGATCTGTCACTTTATCCAAATTTCTACACTATGAAAAGGAGAGCTGTGAGCCCTCGGCAGATTTTAACGTGCATCATCCCCCTGTAAGGTAAGTCTTCAGTTGCATTAGCTCGAACTCATGACACGCTGACCACATGTCCGTTACTACGTGACCAGGGCTACTTCACTTCACGACCTTCCGAAGACCCATATATAAAGGAATAATTAAAATAGTCATAAAATATTCTCTAAAATTGAAAGGTTAGTTAAAAACTTATTTTCTTGTTCTTTTGATACTTTATTGTATTCAAATCACGCTCACCTTAGGTTCATTGTTGTATCATATTCCATTGTATGGCTTGCTGCACCAGCTGAGCACAGGACGGGAGCCTATCGGTTTAATTATTCTAAATGGCGAGTGAGTTTGAGTGAGTTTATGTTTTATGGCGCAAGAGCTTCGCCTACGTTATACTGCGCCAAACAGGTCTGTGGTCTTCGACGGGAAATGAAGAAATTGGATGACAAGATGGAGGGTCGAAAATAGAGAAGGATCACTGGGGTACCCTGGGTCAGACAACCCGTGCTTACCAAAGATAGTAAACCCTTTGGGAAAAGGAAAAGATCACTAGGTACCCTGCGATTGTGACACCCGTACCCACCTAAAGAAGGTAAGTTCTGAGGGGATCTGAACAGGCTAATGGTCTTCGTCCTTTTCTGTGTTCTCTCGAAAACAGCCGTCCAGGCAATTTAAAATGGAGGTTCATGGATTAATAAGAGGCTCTTTGCACTCTCCCTCTTTAGATTAAGGTGAGATAGATAAAGTCTGCTTTCAATGGTTACCCGCATGTTGACATTACAGGCAATGAAAAATGTGGATAAACCGGCGAAAGGGAGTTGTAAATTTAATAATGACAACTTTGTCAACGTTACTTTATTAGACATAAATGCTTTCACAAATTTCAAATTGAGAGAGAAGTCAATTCCTGTAAAAGCATCAAATCTGTAATATAAGTGAGACCGCCTTATTACAAAGACTATTGCTAATTCAATAACAGGTCAATACACAGAGGAATGAAGTTTGATAGGATGGTAGAAGAACTTATATATAGGAGTTGTGATAACTGTTAGATATTATAGAGCTGCCAACACCGCTCATGGCTTTTGACCGTCTAGCTATTCCTTTTGTACGCTCCAAATGCTGGCCCGCTTTACCAACAAACCTCTATATATCCTGGGTGGCGAACATTTGTAGACCAACGTGCCCTTTTTCTAAAAGAAATGTTTAATGAGGTACACACGTGCCGTCAAATATTTCGCATACGTGACGAAATCGGAAAATAATATAACCAAATACAACTCAAAGTTCTTTTTATTTCACGAAAACATACATTTTGCACTGTTTAATAGTAAATGTTTTAGCTTATACGTGTAATTCAAATTAACATTAGTGTGACTACTGTTGTCGTACAAATGGTCAGTCAACTTATATTAGCATTGTAACATGTTACTTTTAGCAAAATGCATGCTTAGAAATTGAGCCATTTGCCAAACAGTTTCTAAATGAGTCTGTAATGTTATTCATCTCTGAAAATGATGACTAGCAGGTTTAGTTAAAAATAGCATGAGCCAGATTCTTCAAACAAATGTGTCTGGAATCACCAAATATATATTTTCAAAATTTTTGTTATTGGTATTTTATTTATATGGTTTGTTAATATTCTGTATTAATCAATCTAAATTCTTTCCGTTCTCACAACGGAACCTATATTGAACAAGTCTGGAAATCAACTGCCTACTTCAAAAATCGCCTACAATTTCCAAACCAAATTGGGACAAGTTCAGCTTATCGAATGAAGTCACGTCAGGGTACACATGCACAAATTTGAGAGTTTCCTACAATCTCCTGAAAGTGAGAATAACAATATCTCGCTGAAAATCATTGATTGGAAGAATCACTTTGAAATAAATTTTTTCAATAACTTTTAAATGCAAAACCACTACTTGGTGACGTGCCCAGGCCACAGGGTGTCGCATGCCATTGTCTTCGCCATCCCCGTTCTTATATGGATAATATTGAACAGATTGCCAGAACAGCCATCTGCTCATGCGAAAGTCTGATTTGGCCCTATCATGGATGCGGCATCATAACCATCATCTGACAACTGATACTATCATAATCATAAATTTGTTCTAAATATCTAATTTTAAAAATGGGCTTCTACCTAAATGTAAATAATAGTTCTAACGATAGCTGATCGCGTAAAACAGACAATATGAAACCGAAAGCAATCTAAATTTCCAGAGAAAAATTATAAAATATTGGTGTAGACGTACTATACCTGCATGTTTTTATTTAGTTCTTCCTCATTTTCAGGCTTTCAAGTGTGGCCCCTCCAGTCTCTATCCCCCAAAGAACCGCATTTCAGCCTCCTTCAGAGCACCAGTGAGCAGCTGCAACCGTGGCGATCCCTAGCAGAAAGCAGGCAAAATGATAGTTTAAAATCTGAATCTGTCTCTTGCGTGACAAAGAGAGATGCTCAAGTAATTAATGGTTATTTAGTTTAAATCACATTGTGACGGGGCTTTATCGCGCCTTCTAACTAAAAACCCTCTTGGGAAATCTTTGGGACCAGAATGGCAATTCTTTCCAACCAACCCAAGAAGAGAACGCGATTATGCAGATTAGGAATGTATATATATTGGAGCTTTATTATTCTCGTGGAGGTTCTATGAGGAGAAAGTTCTAGAAAGTGCTAGGGGAGTTCTATAAGTGCTAAGTGAAGTTCTAAGAAGGGGAGTTCTAAGTGAGTTGAAATAGAAGTGGGCTCGAAACCTGAAGTTTGTGCCCATTTGCCGGATCAAGTATTATATTGACGATATAAGGACTGGTAGCTGTTCGCCGTGGATTAGTGGTAAGATAGATTATATTAAACTTTAATAGTAAGTTAGGGAATCATCTATAAATATAGATTCGGTGGTTTATTGCGCTATTTGTTAGAATAGCAGTTTATATCATATCACTCCTGATCATGAGCCTCCTAGACTTGTGTTGTTTTGCTGAATATAAATTGAGATAATAATAAACTAATTTTAGTATGGAATCTTTGTGTGGTCAGTCTTTTATTCCCTCAAACTTAGGTCGCGTGGATGATGAAGAGATGATATACACAGCCAGTGGGCTATCGCAACATTTTATTCAAATATTTTCATATGATTAAGTACTTTTTCCCTGATTTTCTTTCCTTCCCCATTAATACTTTCGAGGGGCCATCTGAGTGGGAAGTGTATACTGATGGATCCAAAATCGATTCCAAAGTTGGTTTCGTCGTGTGTATTTTTTTTCGGGGCTCTTCCTTTAAAACGTATCTCTTTAAGATTCAGGATTTTAACTCTGTCTTTCAGGTAGAGTTCTCTGCCATCGATCTTGTCGGCCCCCTCAGGCTCACCCTCTTTGGTGTGCGGGTGTCACAATCCTGAGGTACCCCCAGTGATCTTTTCCTTTTCCCAAGGGGTTTACTATCTTTGGTAAATACAGGTGTCACGACCCCTGGGGTACCCCAGTGATCCTTCTCTATTTTCGACCTTCCATCTTGTCATCCAATTTCTCCTTTTTTTCTTTTCCCGTCCGGACCACAGACCTATGAATGTTTGGCGCAGTATAGCCAAAACTGGCTTTTGCACCATAAAACACCAAACTCACTCACTCTCTGTCGGGCAGTTCATCATAATACTAAAATTCACATTTATACTGACAGTTTCTCCTCTATTCTTTTTCTTAATAATCTTAAAAATAAACCCAGTTACCTCAATTCCATTAAATTTAAATTGTTTCAATTCAGGAGCTACTACAATCTTTACTGAGTCAAAGCTCATAACAAACCTTATAATAAACCCCAAATTTTTTATGCAAAACAGGCTGTATATAATGGTGAAGTATTTTCGGTTCCCGCGCTCCTCTTTCCCTTTCCCTCTCCAGTTCTTTAAATAAATTTATCCTAAAAGTTTTGACCTCCCGGAATGATTGCAATACTGAATTGGGGTCAAGCGCTTTTTCAATAATCCTAACAAACATTCTTCCAACTCTAAATATCTAGTCCATTTTTTAACTAATCATGGCCTTTCCTCGCTTACTTGCACAGGTTCAATCCTCCTTTTCCCCTCCAAATTGCCGTGTGGGTGCCCAACGCCGATATTACTTATTCCACTGCCCCTTCACTTCTGACACCCATCTTGTTAACCCCATCCCGAACGCTCTTTATCCTGGGCTAACCCTATTATTAATAATCGTCATTCACAATAAATTTATTTCCTGCTTCTATTTCCAAATCTATATGTGATAGGTTGGCTTAATTTTCCCTTTTCCCTCTTCGGTTCTTGCTATTCCTTTTCATTTTTTTCCCTTTTCATCTTTAAACCTTTTTTGTTCCCCTTACATAATATATGGCAGCTTCCTGTGTTTTAACCCTTAGTCATCATTCTGGGTATACTTTAAGGTTAATTTCTTGGTTTTTTTTTCTCTCTTTTAGCAAAAATGGTATCTTTAATAAAATTCAATAATTTCTCTTTCCCCCTTTTTTTCTCTTTATTTATTTGTTTATTTTACGCATCTGCATTCTTCCTTTTAGTGTCTTTAATAATTGGAGCAGGTCTCTAAAAAAAATCTTCTTTCCGGTTCTTTTTTTTTTTTTTAAACTAAAGAACCATTAACGGGAAATAATATCAACAGGAAGTGTTGGCGCCAATTGAATTATGATTTAAAAAAATTTTTTGTTTTTTTTTATTATTTTGTTTCCTGTATTTTTTTTCCACCTCGTGTCCTATGTCTGTTTCAGGGTCTTTTCCTTCTCCATAGAAGATAGCACCTGTGTGTGTTCGTGTTTTTTTGTATTTGCATTGTAATTGTAAAGTGTTTTTTGCTGTATTCTTCCCATTTCTCAAGAATTTTAGAGGGTCCTCATTCGGGACCTTTTTTGTACATTTTTTTTTTGTTTAAATTGAGAATAAAAACTTCGGAGGGTTGGATGCAGCTTCAAGCCCTTTTGGGTAGCCTGACTTCTCTGAGTAAGTAAGTAAGAGGGGGGGGGAGGAGGATTCATCACTTCCTCTTTAGGGGAGTTTACTTTTCATCAACTTCAAGACGTTTTTAGGAATATGCAATGCGTAATTTCTATTGGAGATATGAATAAGAATTTAAGATCATACGAATACTTAGTATACATAAAAAAAATTAAAGATTTTGAATTATATATATATATATATATAAATGTTTAATGTTACATAAAATACCGGTGTCCGAAAAGTGACTAGGCCCTCAAATCTTAGTTAAAATATAATATAAATTTTACATAAATATGTATATACATATGACAGTAAATCACAACATTAAGTGGTAATTAATTTTATTAATTCATCATTAAAGTATCGCAATGTCATTCAAAACAATCGTGTCTTTATAAATTTCGGTTCAACTGAATGCTTTTAAAACGTGAGAAAAAATCTTTTTCAAATTTTGACAATAAGTCGCCAAAAATGATGCCAACGTGGCTGTGTGTATTTATAATTTTAAATAGTTAGTTTTAATCAATTAATTTTATTAATTATAAAGTAAATTACGGTATTTGTCATCCAAAATAAATCATGTATATAAAATCAGCTCAATTGAGTTGCTTTTTAGTAATGTATTTTATTGATTGAAAATTCCACCAAAATAAATATATAGAGAGTGTGAGCTAATAATAGGAATTGAAAAACGTAGGTAAAAATCTTCGTTTGTTTATTTTTAATTAATTTTTGGAAGTGTAGTCATACTTTTCGGACACCTTATATATTCTCTCATTCTGTATTAATGAGAATTATTGCACACACACGCACGATTTCATTGCAAATCCTACCGATTTCTTATAATGTAATATATTCGCTTTGTGAATTGGGATGTTACAGTTGTGGAATTTTAGAGAATTTTATGATCCAAGAGAGTTAATTTAGTATTCTCTCCACTCAAATGAAAATCAACAAAGAGAAAGAATTATTACTTTCTAAATTAAAAATAAGATGCAAAAGGGAATGAGACAGTCACGAACTCAAGTGAAAGGAAATATTGGTTATTTTCAGAAATTACGTCTCAGTGGTTTAAGTGAAAAGTTTCAATCACTCAGTAAAGCACGCTTAAGTAATATAAGTCTTGTTCAGAGAATCGTATGTTTTTAACTAGAATCAAGAATAAAGCATTCGCAGCATGAAATTTTAATTTTTATATTGAAATAAATGAAACCATGTTTCGGGAAATGTTGAAATTCATAATTATGATTTAGATAAAAATATATAAGAGTAGAATTTGTTAGTTATCAAGCACACACACATGTCATTTATTTTTCGTTTGAATTACCACACACACAATACACACACACACACACACACACACACACACACACACACACACACACACACACACACACACACACACACACACACACACACACACACACACACCTTTTTTTCCCCCTTCCATAAAATATATTCCATATTTATATCCAATTTTAATGCTGAATGAGTATCAAACTTACATGTAGGTGTAAAATGCATATATTTTAAAATGTTTTAATTTTTTTTAAAAAACAAAATAAACGGATATACTTGTAATACAATCAAGATTACATGGATCTTTTTTAAAACTTTGTTTTCTGAACTGTTATACCCCTTTTCCAAATTTGGAGCGGCGGTTTTGTGAATAAAAAAAAGTAAATATATCCTTAAAAAGAAAAAAATTTCCGAAAAATTTAAAAAAAAAATTTTTCCATATTACTACTGGACCCCCCAAGAATTAAAAATCAAAGGCTGAATAATCAATTCAAAAAGAAAAAAAATTTTTTTATTTTAACCGTGTTAACCACCAAAAGATTAAAACTTACCACTTTTAAAATAATAAGAAAAAACGATTACAGTATTTTGTTTTAACAAAAAACTTTAAGGAAAATTGTAAAATAAATTTTTTTTTTTATTTTTTTTGGATCACACCAAAATTTAAGTTTATTATTTAAAAAAAAACCCTTTATTTTTTTAAAAAATAAACAATTTTAATCACCTTATTTACAAACCAAGTCCCGAAAAAAGGGGGAAAATTTTGTAGAGTTCCCTTTTTTTTTTAA